>JASGXE010017773.1:0-43194 GCA_030068105.1 Sinentomon sp. SZTP_YWyxl
CTTGATTCTTGCCAGTTGTTGCGACGTTTGTTGCTCAAGCTCCCAAATTCTGTGCGTTTTCGCTTTGTGATTAAACACAGAAATTTGTTTTTTCTTCTGTCGACTGTTGTGCGACAGAGATTGGCCAGAATTTTAAAACCTTCACCACATTCAAAAAGCACATGTTCCATTTTCTCTGTTCGTGTCGTCGTTGCGTGTGGAGGCCCTATTTTTGCATGCGGAAAATGCCAACTGTTCCAGCTGATTGACGTTCCAATTGCGATGCATTTGAAAACCCACAGACAAAAATATGGCCCCTCCACTTTTTTGTGACGATTTCAACGCTGTCACCTTTCGGAGAATTCCTGAGACAGCAAGTGATCGTCCGCATAAACGAAAACCTCCGCTTTATAAAAAAAAAAAAAAAAAAAAAAAAAAAAAAAAAAAGGAAGGAAGAAATCACAAAGCGGTTCTGTGCGCAATTTGTGTTCATGTACCTATAATCAGTACCTGTAATCATGTGCCTGTAATCAGTCCGCCATCGAGTCATCAGCGACTTTCTTTCTTTTGGCCTGACGACAAAAGCCCAAGCGGAAGAAGCCAACCGGTTCAAATTAGGCCCAAAGGAGCGCAAGAAATTCACGAAAAATTGCTGATTTTGTGTTGCTGGAGCGGGTGCAATTGCTTGACGGACGCTGCTGACACGATTGCTTTGTCGTGGCTCTTTAACTTTTTGCTCGAACTTATCGAAGCACTGGCCACATACCTACCCGTTCGTGATAAAAAAAATTTGCGCATCGCAGGTTCGAATCTTGCGCTTGGGAATTTTTTTCAAAAATGGCCACAGAGATGGCCATCTTTTGGTGAACTTATGCACTTCAAATTCAATGCTGACACCACCCAAAATGGAAAATATTTCGTCTCGTCAGTCTTTTGTCTCTGTGAAAAACGCATGAACAGCGCTGTCGCACGTTCTCCGAGTGGCATCGTCGCTTGTCAAAGCTCAACAAAACTGCTGCCGTTTGGTTCGGCCGTTCCATGTGATATCTGAATTTGCAATCAAGCTGTAGCGAGCAAGTCAACTTGTTTGCGCAATGTTGTGCAAAAAAAATCAATAAAAAATTTACATTTTATTCAGTGATCTCATGCCAGAAGAAGCCGCTTGCAAGCAATTCCGGTCAGCCTGCGATTCAATGAAAGCAAGCTGGTCTCACTCGTCTGTTAACAAACCCGCAGGAAAATTTCAGGGGGAAAATTTGGCGATCGATCAACTGTCCCCAGGAGCTCCGATATAAAAAACACGAAATCGCTTTGCAAAGGAAAATAACCTGACCCAAAAAAGGGAAAACTCACACGGGGGTGCAGTGCTGAACACCTATGAACACGAAAGAGGACAGAATAAAGTTCGTACCCGTGCTCAAGGGGATGGTTATACCCGTGCTCACACGATATTGGCCATTGCGAAACTAATTCCTTTGAAATTGTTGAAACTGCGAAACCGGCGCCTTTAAAAGTGACGTGTTTGAAATAGAGTCCTCGAAACCGACACTTTTGAAATTTGATCCATAGAAATTAAATGGCCAAGGAATTTGGAGCGGAAACTCGCCTTCAATCGGCGTCCGTCCGACACTCCTTCTTTGATTTTGGATTCTCTGAACTGATGCGTTGAAACTGGGACTGCAGTGCGTGAACTGACTGACGCAGCGGAAATTGAAACAGCGAACACTGGCACAGTTGAAGTTTGAGCCTTGCTGGCTGCTGTCATGGTAGGAGGCACTGTGTCATGTCACCGTTGAAGTGAACCACGCAAACTGCCAACGTGTAAATTGAAACTGGGAAACTGACGTCGTCCGAATGGATGAGGCCATCTGCCATCAAATTCGCGGGAGTGTTTCGCCGGCGTGAGTGATCACAAGTGAGACGCCCGGAGCTCGAACACAGGTGATTGTCATTCAGAAACAAAAATTAAAAACAAGGGAAGTGAAATCTTGCCTCGTTTGCGATACCTTTTCTTTTTCTGTCGCAGATTGATGGCCCGCAACATATTGCTCGCACAACATAACATCCCATCTTTCGCGTTGGAAGCAGTTATATTGATCGTTGAAATTTATTGTCCATTGTTGGTTCAGACCGGTGGTATTCAGATGACGCAGTTTCTGCATTTCAGCTTGCGGATAATTTGGGTATCGGTAATTGAGACGCGCATAAATGCGCCGACTGCTGTTTTGTTCACATTGATTTATTATCGCATTTGCAAACTCCTCGTGGGCGGAGAGTCCACTTCTTTTTGCGCACAATCTGACTGAAAAAGAAGTGGTGCTTGGCAAAATCTGTTGTGTACAAGAAGGGAACTTTTTCGTTTGAAAAATGGCCGAAATCGAGAAAGATTTTTTTCTGGTGATGCGATAATATTTTAGTGGTTTTGCGCATTCAAACGATGCTTGTACAGGGTGGGCCAATAAAAAGCAGCCCGTCTAAAAATGTTTTTCTTACCTCAAAGAAGGTGCTGGAAATGGAGGCCGCCGGCGTCAAGGCATCGTTGAGCCCTGGTAAGGGTGTTGATGGATACATTCTGCAACTCCTCTGCAGAGATGGCGTTGATGGCTGTGGTGATGTTGTCTCTGAGGTGGGCAATAGTGTGGGGGTTGTCGTGGTATATTTTCCCTTTCAAGTTGCCCCAGAGGTAAAAATCACATGGAGTCAGGTCGGGCGATCGCGGAGGCCAGCGGCCGCGACTGATGATCTGGTCGTCTGCGTAAACCTGCCTCAGCCGAGCGAGGGTTTCGGCAGCAGTGTGGGCGGTGGCATTATCCTGTTGGAAGTATCCACTCTGTCGTTCCTCATCGGTTAAAGCTGCAAGGAAAGGGTTCAGAAGCTGCTGCACATACCGCCGCGCGTTGATGGTGGTTTCAAAAAAGACAGGTCCCACAATTCGCCGGCCGGAAAGAGCACACCAGACGCCGATTTTTGCAGCGTGAGTTGGTTGCTGCACAATCTCGTGAGGGTTTGCCGCCGCCCACATGCGGCTGTTTTGGGCGTTGACATATCCTCCCAAATGAAACCAAGCTTCGTCCGAGAAGAACAGAAGGCCGGGGTCAACATGACCGTCAGCCACCCCCTGGAGGAGCCAGCGACAGAATTCCTGCCTCGGCTGGGCATCAGCTGGCTGCAAGCTGTGAACTGCAGTGATTTTGTATGGTTTCAGTGACAGGTCTTCCTTAAGAATACGGCGACAAGATGTGCGGGAGAGCCCAACCTGCTGACTTAGCCTCCGAGTTGACTTGGTCGGACTCGCCTCGATGGCTGCTCGGACGGCATCAATGTTCTCTGGTGTACGTTTCCTTTTGGTTCGTAATGTTTGGTGTAAGTCACCGAACCAGTCTGCCTCCACTTCGCTACAAGCTTCTGCATCGAACGCTTGGCCGGCGGATGAACGGCAGCGCCAAACTGGGCGACAAACTGTTCTCTGACCCGGGCGAAGGAAGCCAGCTTGGCGAACCGCTCCACAACAAAAATCCTCTGTTCCAAGGTCAACACCATTTCATCGAATAACCAGGCCCTGGAAACCCAATAGCAGTCCTACAAACTAATGTAAAAGAAATAAGTCAGGGAAAAATACTGCAGAAACGCATCTGAAAACACGGGCTGCTTTTTATTGGCCCACCCTGTATATACCTTCTTTTGAAATCAAACAAAAATAGAAAAAACCGATTTCTCACAACGCTTTTTGTGGGATTTGGTTGGAACACAAAAAAAGTTTCCACAACCAAACGGTTTCCGTTGGTGCTGCTGTTTTTTTTTTTTTTTTGGAAATTCGTCTTGGAAATTTGTCGCACAAGGGTCTTCTGGATTTCCTGCCAAACGGAAAATGTAATGAGGCGATGTGCTTTTTGTGGCATCCTTTTATGCTGTGATGTTTTATTTCTGAGGCGCATCTGTCGTTTCTTATCTGGTGAAATTCATGATGTGGGCCGGCAATTCTCCCCCTTTTAAACAAAACACATTCTCCTTGTTGGCCTGTGTAGTGGCTTTGGTCAACTGATTTGAATTCAAGCTGTTTCTTTTGGGTATTGTGCGTGAACATTGGAGAAATGAAAAGGCAGGATCAAGATGTGATGAACACAGACTTTTATAGCAGGCCAGTGCTGCTGATTTCTTCTCTGCCGGACAGGTCCTCTGCTGATTAAAAATCAGTTTCCTTCTCAATAACCAAACTTCCACTCCAAGGCTTCTCGATCTTGGGGAAATTTGTCAGGTTTGGGATGTTGGACATGTCAGACATCCTTTGATCCTCGACATGAATTCAATTATTCACAGCCTGGAAGGAGTGTCCAAACTCCAAAGTGACTATCCCAAGGACGAACAAAAGGTTTTTGCAAGCAGACACCATTTTATGATGCAATAAAGCAGTTTCCGATTTTTCTTTTTAGCTCACCCCTGGAAGACAGATTTCCTGTGTGTAAACGTTTTGACCTTGGATTTCTGTGGGGTGCGTTTGCCCCCGCACCCCTCCCCTCCCCCTTGTTTTTGGTTCCCTTGCAACCGCAAGTGTTGAAACCACATGGAGTTGCCAGGTGTTGCTTGTCTCAAGTTGATTTAGTATTTGATGTGCACCACAGTTGATGCATCAACAAATCTCGGGTCACTAATTGGACAGACCAAAAGCTGTATTCTTTGGATGTTAGAAACTTGGCTTTCTCATTCTTGCAAGTTCTAAATTGGTTTTGAACATTGGGGTAGCTTTTCACATATCACTTCGGGATGATTTATTAATTAGACTATCTGAAACTGCAAATCCAAATTCTCCTTCTCACTCACTGACAAATTGGAATCTCTGGACAAGGAATTCTCATCTGTGAATGTGCAGCTTTTGATGAACTGTTTTTCACAAGCAATAAAATATGTGCAGGTGCAGTAAAATACGCACTTCTTAAACGTAAAATTTGCATTTATCCACTCACTTTTGAGATAGAAAACCAAAGAGATGGACTGGGTATTCCTGATTCCGGCCACCCAGTAATTTCCACAATGCCCCAGCCTTGTGACAAGAGTTTTTTTGATCTAGTCGTTCAAACATGCTTGAAGTGCCAGAGAAAAGTGTGACAATATAGAGATAACGCCTTTGACTCTTCAATCTCATGCCACTGTACTGCATCTTTATGCAAGGATAACATCAGGCAGAATTTCCATCTGCATTTTCAACAATTTTCGTTATGGTCAACTATTCCGATGCATTTTGGAAATGTCTGAAATCATTGTACCGTGGTGGTGGCTTGGAAGGGGACCAGTTATCAATGGTGTCTTCTATGGAGCCAGACTGAACAGCACACTGCAACTGGATGAAGAAACTGAAGATGGTACATGTTGGATTGGATGCAATTATTTACCAATTTAATTGAGAAAATGTTTGCGCATTTGTTTTTTGTCTATTTGTTTGAATTTCTTCAATTGCATAACTGTTTGTGCATGGGAGACTTTTCCCCCACCCCTCTATCTCCTCCCTTACTCCCAGTTCGTCTATCACTCAGGATTCCCAGTATGTAACACTTGGAGAAATGGTTTTCTGACACGTTTTGTGACGGGGATATTTCGACTGGGTTGTGGCAGAAGAATTGCTGTTTTTCATGTGGATTTCTAGATTTTGGGTTGCAACTGCAACCAGACATCGGCAAAGGTTTATTTTGGACAAAGTGTATCTTTCTTGTCCTTTCCTTTCCATGCAATACAAAGTGGTCCGAAGTTACAAAAAAAAAAAAACTTTCCATACATGACTCCATAATGCCCATTTACGTCAGAAAAAGTAGTTATTTTTGGTGCCCAGACATCTGGCCGGCGGACAAATACCCGGCTCCCACCTGAACCTCACCTGGCCTAAACTAACCCAACTTAAACAATTTACCCAGCCCGAATCCATCTGAGGCAGATGTCTTGCAATCAGAATTTAACAGGGATCAGATGTGCGGCTCCGCATTTTTATTGATAGGCAAATGCTTTGAAAGTTGGGAGAAAGAAGCATTAGATTTCTTTCTGTTCACAACTTTCAAAGCAATCACTTCATCAACAGAGTGATTTCTTATTTCAGTAATTTCTATTTACGAAGGGCTCTCTCCAGATGATTAATTTTCATTATGTCAAATGATTCCAACGAGGCCCTTTTTTCTTATCTTTCCAGATGGCAGTAATATCTACAAGGATCTGATTTTATTGTCTTTGCTCTTCCTCGCATTGGTCGGCTGCTATTATGCATATCGACAGAACAGGGTGGCTAAAGATCACCTCCACAAAATGATGAAAGATATGGAAGCTCTGTCATCTGCTGAGCAGGCACTTCACGATATGCAGGTATTATTCTTTCAAAGAATGCAGTTAAGTGTTTGCTGTAATCCAAGCAGGGCCAGTTGTAACAGTTGCAACATTGTGAGCATGTCTTTTTTTTTTTTTTTTTTTTTTTTTTGAAAATGTGTTGGATCTGCAATGCAGTTCAAAATAAAGATTTGGCCCAACCTTTTGTAGTATTTCATTCCTGTTGCAAATAAAAATACCTTATAGAATAAAAATACGAATTCTTCATTAGTCATTTTTCAGTGTTTGGAATTGGGATGATGACTGAAAATGTGTTCTCGTGGCAACTAAATAACTCGCAACTCACGATGAATAATCTCAAATTTACCCTCTGTTGGGCAGCGCTGTTTTGATTGAAATCGATGTTCTTTTTGTTATAATTCGTATTGCATTGTTTTTTATTTAATTTTATCTTCCAGCAAGAGTTGGACAAAGCGAAGCAAGAACAAGAATGCGTTGTGTCAGAAAAACTGAATTTAGAAAAGAGGTTACTCGAGAAGACAGCCTCGACAGCATCAGAAACAACATCGGATCCAACTGAAGAACTGATCAATTTAAGGACTGAAGTTGATGTAAGTAGTTTCGTTATCAATATTCGATCTCCTGACACCCAATTTTGATGTCTTGTAGTTTTGATGTCTCGTCGATATGTTTTCAGGCAGGCTTATGATGGGTTTGTGAATGCGTTGTTGCAATTATTTCCGTTTATCTTGGTGTTTTTCACTGACACATGAATTATGAGCCAGTCGTTCTCTTTTCAGACTCCATTGAATTTCTTGTTTTGTTGTGTGTTGATTGTTAATTTATTGATACTCTGTTCATTCGTATCGTTTTTGATTTGCCATTTGTTTTGCCTTGTATCAGGGTCTGTACCCTCCTCAGAGATGATGGTTGCATTTTTTGTTTGTGTAGCTCAAGGGTGAGATGTCCATTGAAAGATCATAAGCAGGCGCTGTTTGCCAATGGAGGTTGTTGTGTTGGTGTAAATTGACTACTTTTGGGGTAGGTCATGCAAACGGTGCCTTCATTCTCCATGCTCAATTAGTCTGCATCTGTATCTTTCTGTTCCCATCCATCTAGTGCATTTAACTTTTCCAATGTCATTTTATCATGTTAGTTGCAATTATTCTTTTCTTTCAGATCTTGAGAAGTGAACTCGACAGGGCTGAGGGTGAACTTGCTGATAGGTGTTGGACTGCCCCTTCATCACTTCAGCATTGGTTACAGCTGACCTATGAGTTGGAACTCTGGTCACATGGCAAGAAGAAGGATGATGCAGAAAGGCAGCTGTTCCATGCCAAAGAAGCTGTGAGTCGTTGAGTTGGTTAACTTGTTGCAGTCAGTCAAGCTTTGCACACACATAAAAACTTCTTGCAATGAATCATAGCTTGTATGAATTTTATAATGTCTTGGCTGCAGTGAAGGTCTTTGTTTTTGTCAAATCAGCGTATGCGCTTGTGTGCCATTAATTCCTGTTTTGATGCTCCAAGTTCCCTTTTTTCCAGTTCTTCATCATTGACATCATATTTTTCACTTCAATGTTCGTGATATTTTCTGCTAAACCTACCTTTTTCATTGCCTGGAGTGAATAGATCAAAATATTATCTAGTTTACCCTGTAAAACTGTATTTCCGTACTTGTTGGCTGAGTGAATTGTTCTCATGAAATCCAATTCTGGAATTTGTGACAAATGATGGAATTTCGAATTTTGAATTCCACCCTTGTTTGCATTTGTCTAGTCAACTGAGCATTTTGGCCATTTTTTTTAATTTGGAAATTGATTATAATTTCTTCACAAATTTCTGTCTCTTGCTCCAATGGAGGAAAGGCTGTCAAACAACAAAAAGAAGGTGCACTTTATGGAAAATGCAATGATTGCACTGCACTGCCCACAAGCTTAGTTTGAACTGGCAGTAATGCCTCAGGGGTTCAGGGGTACCATTTCAGGTTCAGACAGTGACAGGTGGGTGAGAGTAGATAAATCTCGGAAAGTGGAGTGAAAACTCAGGGATGTCATTTTAGGTTGCATGGGGGACAAAATTCAGGAATGGAACTGGGCACTGATGCAGACATGGGTCTGAGGTGGATCCGCAGCAGGGCTCCAAGGGACAGGGAAGGAATCCCCTGGAAGGGATTCTTAGTGAACTGGAGGACTCAGATTTCTCACCAGGGCAAGTGAAAAACACGTGCCAGGGGGTAAGCAAGCCATTGAGGTCATTTCTCAATAGGGAGGGGCAGTCTCCCCCTGTTCCCCCCTCTAACAAAGTCCCTGTAAAAAAGAGCTCGCAGCAGACATAATGGAGTCTTTTGCGGAGCCCCCGTGGGACAGCAAGGGTCAGAATCCCTAACAGGGGGTCCAGGGGGCAGAGTCCACCAGAAGCTAAAGCAAAATTTTGTCATTTTCGAGTGTTAAGTGTGGCCTCAAAATGTGTTTCTTGATCGTTTTTGTCAATGTCAGAGAATGGGGTCACGTACCACAATCACAAATGATGTGAAATTTCTTTTTAGAACTGGTGGAGAGGTTAGCTTTAGAAAGTGGATGCATCCCCAGTCTTTTTTGCATTCAAGGAGGTAAAATACGGTTGGCCCGGAGGCAATGGCCCTCTACAGGGCTACACAAGAAGGGCCTCGGCATCACCTGTTCAGATTCAGCACCAGAGAGAGATCTCTTTATTATTTAAAACAAAAATGGGTCACTCAGTTTGCAATTAAGCTATCGATCCTGCACAAATTTGTCAAATTGGTTGGCAAAATTCCAAGCAAAAGGTATTCATGCAAAACACTGCAAACAATGCTATTTTAAGTCATTTTCTTGGTTGCTCAGCATTCGGCACTGAATTCTCGAGAACAATTCGGAATCCGAGGACGATTGCCTTCCCTGCCCCCCAAATGGCAATCTTGTGCAACTTGTTCCCATACACTTTGATTCACTCTAAATTTGGGAAGAGATTGTTTTGCCTGTCAGCTTTATTCTCCATTTTTGTCGCTTCCCTTTCCATTTCAGTGTGAGAAGCTCAGAAGAAAACGTTCCAGTTTTGTTGGTGCCTTTGTATCTACACATGGTAAATCAATTGATGATGTTGATCGAAGCATCCTTGAAGCAAGGTAAGTAGCACATCTAACACCACTGCATGTGGGACACAACACAGATCAACAAGTGTCTGAAAACTATATAAACTGTTGAAGTTGCCAATCTACCAGCATTTCTTTGCCCCATCCAAGCCATCATCAGATCAGCAGAATGTGGAGAGATTGACATATTTCTAATGGTCAGTAGAGCTGACTGCCTGTGGGCAATGAAGGCATGATCATCTTGGGATGTTAGGTATTAGCTTTAACAAGTACCGAATTATGAAAGAAAAGTAATAAATCAGTGGGCGAAAGTTCAGTTTAACAAAAACAGTTTTTGTTGAACCTGCCAGATCGATCGTGCAAGAGGAATGCAAAAACATGTGCAGATTTTGAAGTTTTGGTTGGTCTGGAGATTGGAAGAGGGAGATTTGGGCTGTGCCTCTCCCGTGTGCCTATTATGAGGCATTCTCAAGAATACTACCTTTGCACTGTGTAAAGTTGAACTAACCTTAAAAGCTGTGTTTTGTTTCTACTGGATATTTTGTTTTCATGGTGCACTGCTGTTCGGAAAATGCCTGTGCATCTCTTTTCAAATGAAATACCTCAGTATATCTTCCCACAATCCATGTCGTATTGTATAAATATCTGAAGTCGTTTTCTGGACTTTTTTCAGAACCCTTCTGACTGAAGTAACCCGTGATATCCAAGAAAGAATGAACAGATGGAAACAAATTGAAGTGCTTTGTGGGTTCAGTATTGTAAATAATCCAGGACTACAGTATCTTGAGACTCTTCTTTGGGGCAGTTCATCATCCAGTGGCAAAGGAACTACATCAATGCGTTCAGGTAATCTTATTTTACACCTTTCTGCTTTCTGTTTGCGTTGAATGTCATCAGTGCTCCGATTTGTCCTACTTTTCCCACAATTTCAGATGATGTCTTACTTTGTCCTACTATTCCTACAATTTTACCCTCCGTCCTACTTTTTTCTTTCCGTGCGATTTTTTCCAGCCAGGCAGGTAGTGGAATTGTGGAATAATCGACATTCGATATGTTTAACTTCTTTATTTTTTGAGGTCATATCTGAAATTAATTATTCTTATTATTAATTATTCTAAAAAATGCCTAGAATGACACATTTCAGCCAAGAATGGCTTACACGTGAAGATCTGAATGGACATCTTATATCTATCTGATGCAACTCAAGCCTGATTCGGCTTCTAAATCAAGCACAGTTAACTGTTCTATTTGTAAGAAGTCCTTCGATATTGGTATAGAGGCTTTGATCAAATCTTGGCTCATGCAAACACCAAGAATCCAAAGAGAAGCCAAAAGAGAATCCAAAGTTGACTGAGACTGACAACTAAAAGATGTTGCAAAGTTAAAATCGTTAAAATCGCTTAAAATCGTTTCGGGCAGCGCAAGCCTTTCTGGTGGATGTTAGCTATGCCTACTCGGAATTTCTTCTATTGTTGCAATCAGACATTCCTTTGATACATGTCCTTCATCAAAAGCAGGTGGACTTGATTACAAGATTGATGTCCGGATTTGTGAAACCTGATGTGCTGCAGGGAAAAACGTCTGAAGAACTGCATTGTTTGGACTTAGGCAGTCCTAATTTCAGGGGCAGTTTTGGGGGGGGTTGTGACACCCCCCCCCCAATATTTTTGGGCAGTCGGCCAACCCGCCAGTCGGCCAACCAGTCGCACCACGGCCACGCGCAACAGCCGATGCCCTGCCCGTTTTTTTGCAAGTTTTGATTTCCGATACTCGGACGTCTGGACACGTGTGTCAAGTTGGCCGACCGGAGTTTCCGCCAGCGAAATTGACTATTTTTGACCAAAAGAATTTAATGCCAACTCATTTTCACTGGAAATTTCCATTTTACTCGGTAGGCCAACTTGATGTCAAGTTGGCCGACCGAAGTTCCGGTAGATACTCGGAAACCGTCATCGGTACCGAAAATCCGACTGGACAGGAATTTTGTATCAATTTTGTATCGCAAAATACCGCTGAAAGAGAATTCTGTACCAACTCCCGTTTCGCTGGAAATTTCCATTTTCATAAGGTGGACTGGACAGGAACATTGGCGCAGATCCTGGGGGGGACGGGGGGGACACGTCACCCCAATAATTTAAAAGTCATAAATTGTCCCACCCAATATTTCAGTCATGAATTTTCTCCGTCAAAGATGGAAATTTGATTCGGTTGATATCCTGCCGCAGAAATGCTCCAAAAATCAGTTTTATGATTCACTGAAATTTTGGTAAAAAGTTCATTATGTTTGTCACTCTCATGTCAATGCGCAAGTGCCTCAACAACACTTTATTTGTGGCCAGCCAAGGTGCTTAGGAGGTGCCTAGTTGTATCAGCAGTTGGTTTTTCTTGGTGAAGGCAGGATTTGCGCCTAGATCGAGGAGACCGAGATCATTCAAGTTTGCATTCCTGATGGCATCTGTGTCACTCCTCCATTTTTACGATCAAGTAAGCCTTGTGTTGATGTGCACGTCCGTGAACGGATTTTTTCATTCTATCAACTAATCTACCCATAGCGCACCAGCCTGACACGTAATCCTTCCACTGTCAACCTTGTTCGTTGTCTCAACATGGAAAATCATACCCTCACAATTTTTTTCCCCAAAGAAGAATGTAGCACAATGATTCGACCACTCCACAATTTGGAAAAATGCTTTTTGTGCCTGTAGAATTTCTCAAACTAAAACTTAGGCTCAAACTAAAAATAAGGCCTTTTGTTTTTATGTCCTTCCCTCAACGTGCAAGTGGGATGTGCGTCGTTATGAGACATACCTACAACCAACAAAATGTACATTTATTTGTCGATATTTTTATTTCATTCAGCTGGCCGCAGTTTCCGTGTTTTGAATTGCTCGTAATTTTGTTTGTGGACTTTTGTCGCCATCGCCAAACCGCACTTGTATGCGTACACAATGATTTGTGAATTCGTGGAGGCATGCACTCACAGGGTGGTGAAACTCCTGAATCGCACACGAATAAGAATTTCTTTTGCTTTAGTCAAGGACAGGAACGAAGGAGAATTTTCCCTTCCAGAAAAACGTCTTTTTTGACAAGAGTTTTTCAGAAAATACACAATTTTTCATCAAAAATGGGCCTGAAATTTCAAAATTTCTTCAACTTCTGGGGGACTCCGTCCCCCAGACCCCCTGCCAGGGGCTCTGCCCCTTGGAACCCTGCTGGGGCGCTGCCCCAGACCCCGGACACTGCTGGGGGGCTTCGCCCCCCAGACCCCCTTCCTAAATATATTCCCACACCGTCCCCCCCAATGTTCAACCCAGATCTGCGCCCTTGGACAGGAATTTTGTACAAATTTTCTACCGCAAAGTACCGCTGAAAAATAATTTTGTACCTACCAACTCCGTTTCGCAGGAAATCTCCATTTTCATTAGGTCGGCCAACTTGACGTCAAGTTGGCCGACCTAGAAGTTCCACTAGTTCCAGTACCAAAATCGGAAACTGTCATCGGCACCGAAAATTCATTTTCATTTGCGCAATCGACAAAACCCACGTTTTCATTGAGCTTATTAAGTGATTGTTGCGTTTTTTCCACGTCGCATACAATGCATCCTTGTTTATTATTAAACTTATGAGGAAAGATTCAAAATTTCCAAAAAAACCAAAATCCAAAAATAGGGACAGTGGTACATCAAAACCAATCATGTTTCATTTTAAATATTGTGTTGATGAGAATGAAATGAAATAAAAAAACGAATTTTTTTCTGTTGTGGTTTTTTTTTTAATAAACGAAATGAATCAGTCATCAGTCACTGCTCTACCTTTTCAAATAAAAAAGTGATCAAGTAAAAAGTGACGCCAACGCTTGTTGTAAGGTAAATTTGACTGGCTTATTTCTGGTTGTCTACTGAAAGGGCTATTTTCTGGAGGATTTTGCCCCTGCCTCATCATACCCCGTTCTGTCCCCACGATGCCCTCAATTTGCCAATTTTTGTCGATCGGTATTGCGCCAATTTTTGTGTCATGTTTGACCAGTTGGAAGTCGGAATTTGCAATGAAGAAATGCGCTATCATATGCAATATGATTGTTTAATAAAATCATGGATAGATATTAGTCCTGTATGAGTAAATTCAATCGGGGCGTGCAAATGGTGCTTGCGACAAAAACTTTGCAAGTTTTGTTCCAAAATTGCGCATTCTGAGCACCTCTTGAGGTTCCATTTTTCAAAAAAATTTTCCCCTTCGGGGAGGGGGACACCCCCTCCCCGAACCCCACCCCCGGCGTTGCGCTTCACCCAACGCTTCTTCGGGAAGTCGGAAAATCCCAAAAAATCATATGCTTTAGCAGTTGGGAAATCTCTGGTTTACACCCCCCCCAAAAAATATCGCTGGAACCGCCCCTGCCTAATTTGATGAGATATAAAGACATTGAAATTGGTGTTACCGCAAGGGACGAGATACAGAACGTGAACGATTCTGCAAGAAACTCTTTCTTCGCTGATGCCCAGAAATTTTACCTTGCAGCCACAAAACATCTCTTGCAAAAACTGCCTTTTGGAAATGTGATACTTAAATCTGCGGCATGTTTGCAGCCTTCTTCCAGAAGCAAAGCTGAATCTCTCGACCAGGTTACACTTTTAGCCTCAAATCTCAAACAGCGAGTTAAATTCAGTGACGTTGACAAAGTGAGAGATGAGTGGCGAATATATCAGCTTGGTAATGTGCCGAACAGTAGTGTAATAAATTTGCAGATTGATTTGTTCTGGTCTGAAATTCTTTCCGAGTGTGATGATTTTGGTCAGCCAAAGTATACTATTTTGGTTATAATCTTCGTCCTACTTTTTTTCTGTTTTTGTCCTACTTTTTTTTAAAGACCCGCTAGGAGCACTGTCATGATTACCTCTGCGGAGATCAAACTCGTATACGAGTATTGCATTGACCACATATTTCGTGTTCTGTATATCTATTTTTCTAAATTTTTGGTGGCATCGTGTGCAATTTACTGTCGCCTCCCAAGATTCACATAATTCATTTTCTGCGAAACTTTCCAAACATTCAACTATCCTTCCCTGGTGTTACCAGGGAATAGGTTATTCCCTGGTGAATAACCTATGATTTTTGGGCCGGGGTTGGAAGTCTGCATGTTTGCATGTTGTGTGAAAGTGGCAACATGTGAAAGTAGCATTAATTATCCATCTTGGACCTTGGGTGCAAAAACAACTCTCAAAACATTTTTTCGGAATTTCTGTGTATATCTCACCCCTTTTAGTACGAAGGTTGTTCAGTCCCGGCTGGCTTTGGCAAGTAATCAATTGATTTCTGGGCTGAAATTCGGTGGACCGTCTAGACCTTCTCTAATTAGCTTCCTGCCAAATTGGCACCTTTCTGCCATCTCTAGAACAGTTTCGCCAGTTCTTTACAGAAGAAGCCCTCCAGAGGTATGGAAACACCACTGGGTCACTGCTGCTATCATCAGCTCCATGGCATTTTGAAGGTGCACCCAATGATTATCTTTAACCAAGGTTGGGAAAGGAAGGCAATCTGCTGGTGACAGTGTGCAAAAAAGGGATGATTGGGCAGTATTTTGATGCTGAGGTCAAGACAAGCTTCAACCCCAACCTTATATTTTTTCAAAGCAAGGGCCTCGTCTTTCCGGATAGGGTGTCTTTTGGGGCCTTCCCTTGACTTTTGCCAGTCATTTCCTTCTCACTTTCTGGACCATGACTTCTTGATATTGGTTGTTGCCAGTTTTTCCATCGTTTGGGAAATCCACTGGAAAAATGATTCCCTCCGAACCCCAAAAAACTACCCCCACCCCCTCTCAAGGACGTTTGGTCATATCCATACCTTGCAGTTCATGCATTCACCATGGAATATGATCACACAACCTCTGGCTATATGGCCATCATGCTTTCTTTAATTTCATTGGCCTCTCTGGGTGAAAAATCATATCGGACTGTGATGCTCCATCTGGCACAAATTCGGTCAGACTTTCTGATAACGGACTAGGACATGCTAAATTAACAACAGAAAATGAACTATGCACAACACGGAACGTAAATTTTGCTTAGAACCCACTGAAAGACCAATGTCAAAGAGTGCAAGAAAGGAAAAGGCTCGGACCATTGCTACAGACTTGGTTATTGTGTTTTTGCACCTTCTTAGAAACATCCTCGAGGCTCGTGAATCAGACGACCAGAGATGAGATTGAAGAAGATATGTACTCCATCTACACCCCGTCTGGTGCAGGTAAGAGGGATGTCGGCAACCTGTCTCTGTATGGTAGCTATTTAGATGTAAACGGAACCTCCTTATCGACTGCAATGCACCACAATGGGGCAGAATCTCCCCAAAAAGATGGGCCAAGGGAGTTGAAACGTGACAGCTCACGATCCAGCATGACCAAATCGAGTTCGTCTTCCAAGCTGTCAAGCGTACGCAGATAATCATCGATTCTCTGTTGCTGTTCCTCTAATGGTGTTTGACGTTCAGTCGGGATCTATCAAGTCTATTTCTACCACTGCAACAAAGCCTATTTTTTAAAATTGTGATAGGAATTAGCGACTAACCTAGCTAATCAAACGGGACGGTTAGTTGAATTGAAATCCCAGTGATTTGATCCGTCTAATCCACATTCGCCTGTACAGTTACTTTTGTAGGTTCACTTTTTTGTCTCGTGATTTGCACCAATTTTATTTTTATAATTTATTCTTCACGTATGCTTGCGATTTGTGCGTGAATCTTTGGCCTGTCTTCATCTGTCTTGCCTGTTGACTTCGTCTTGCCCAGTTGTTTTTTTTTGTGGCAGGGCTGTTTTTCTGTGTGAATATGTTTTGCCATTTGAGTTTGAGACGGATCTGGGTCAAGTGTGTAAGAACAATATCTGCTTATGTGGCTTTCTGATTCATTGGACATTTTCTTTTTATCTAAATCATTGAGGATGCATCTACCAAGTATAACTGGGCGACCGAGTGATTTGTTGGTCTGTTGTGTATCACCAAAAAGTCACCATCATTTCATGATAGGATCTCTCTGCAAAGAAACACAAATTGTTTCTGTCTGCCTAAACGTAAACTTTGGAAAATAAGATGTGAGAGATTTCCTGCCACATTGCCTCTCACCGTGCATGCAATAAATCGTGACTTTTTCAAAGAAAGGGTCATTGTGTAAAGCTAATTTTTGTAGATTTATATTTGTGAATAATGTTCAAAAAATTCTCCTGTCCATGCCTGCTTTCCTTGCCCCCATTGTTTTTGCTTATTTTGTCCTTCAGTGCAATTATAAACCTACTTATTGGGGTCCGAGGTGCATTCGATGATTGAAAAACAAAGATGGCGCTGATTGAAAAACAAAGATGGTTCTGATTGAAAAACAAAGATGACATCTCGCCAACATTGTTGCATTTGGCTTCCTCAGATCACAGGCCCAAGCACAGAATTCAAGCAATGGGTTCGAGCCTGAGATAGCGCGATGCAGCAATGCTGGCAAAACGTCAAGTTTGTTTTCCATCTAACGAAACGAACAAACATCGACCAGAAAAATGAAGGCTTTTAATCCATTCGTGGTGCACTCATTCTGCTGTTTTCTTTCTGTAGTTTTAACAATTTGATGAATCTATTCTTATATTCTTGTTGAAACAAAGGAATATGGAAATTCCCCCATTTCTGCTGTGCTTCTTCCTTTGTGAATTTATTTTTCTTCCTTTCGTGCCTGTCTGCTGAGACCTTAATCCTGAAATTCTGTTGTGCCATAATTATCTATCTTAGAACTAAAAAGGGCTACAGCTTGTGTGCAAAACAAAATGCCAAGATCGCCCATCTGCCATTGAAATTTTCTTCTTTCGTTAGGTCACCCATTGTTCAAATTTTTAAGCTTGAAAGGACACCATGCGAATTTTTTAGCTAGGAATAAATCATTTGAAATTTTCAAATTTTAATTTAGTGGTCACCCATCATTCAAAATTCATTCTGCTAGCTGTACACACATTCAAAATTTTTCAAAAACAAGGTGATCCATTTTTCAGTTTTTTTTTTCTTTTTTCTTTTGGTAACAACCCCATCCATTTTTCCAACAGTGCCATGATGGAAGAGCAGAGCAATGGATGGATATCACTGTTGTTCCATTTGAAGTGGTCAAGTATTGTCATTGTCAGATTGCATTTTCCTTTCCCGCTCAACATTTGAGATTGATGGAAATCCATGCCATCTTTGCATGCCATGGATTTTGCTCGATATTTTCTTTAAAAATACGGCTGCAAAATTGATGACCAATTAATTTAGGTCCATTTAGCGCGACGGGATGAAAAAATTATGAAGACGCATACTGATGTTATGGCACTGTGCCGAACACACCAAGACTAAGGTTTCGACCATAATGTGCATTCTTCGGCATCAGCATGCTGTACTCATTAGATGATGACCACTGCCATCTCATCGGTACATCGCTCACAACAATGCGAGTGTGCAGCAACACGGAAAGGAACCCCTCTCGCTTGAAATGCAGTTGCAACCCAACCAACAGGCTTCTGTTTAGCCCAGCAAGGCTGATGAGCCTTGGTTTGTTTGGTATTCTTTTTGAAAAAAATGTGATTTTTTTTTGAAATAAGGAAAATGTGAGATATATCAAAAACTGAAAAGAAACCGAATGTTTTATGAAACTCGTGTCTCTGACTGACCATTTTGAAGCCATTTTAACTCTTGTCTCATATGCTATTTTCAATGACGAACAGGGATGCACATGTCTCGGTCTGAGCAAATGAGTCCTGCATGGCAACATACAAAAGAATGCGTTGTGCTCGCATTTTCGTCACAATAAAAATAATTGAATTTTATTATGAAACACATTTTAAACAAATAAGCAGCTTCTGTGAAAGTGATGTTGGGCAGGGTGATGGCAGTATCAGCTGAAGAAAGTTCTCAAATTTGTTTGTTGACGATTTTTCATTGCATTATCGAACTATTGTTGCTGCAAAGTTTTCATTGTTTTTGTTGACCATGCCGAAACCCAACAATCATTCTTGAAAATCGGCATCAAAAAGGCTAAAAATCAAATCAGTAACAAGCTTGGTGACCAAAGTTCAAACCTTCGCACATGAGAAAAATGTTGATTAAAATTGCAAAGACGTACCCTCGTCCAATTGCATTCCTCTGCGATTTCCTTGATTGCCAGCTTTGTATAACATTAATTTTCAGTCAAAATGTCTTGCTCTCAACGCAGTCTTGCATCTCTTAGTGTTTTGTTCTTCAGTTTTTCCTTCCCTGTTTCTAGAGTCATTTGCCGTTCAATTCACAGAATCCTCCAAGTCTTTGTTAGTCATGCATTATTTTTTTTGTCCAGTTGCTTCTGGCCTTGTATTTTAAGATAAAAAAAATCAAGCTGATTTTGAATGCATCAAAGGTAATTGTTGCCAGGAAACATTTTTGTCACGGTTATCTCATCACGTAGGTCATTGCAAAGAGTTTGGAAGTGGGGTTTTCATTTCTTTCACTGGTACAGAATATTTCCAAATATTTGCACAGTTGCTACTGACAACATCTAGGAAGAAGCTGAGAAAATTTTATATCATTGTATGGTTTCTTTTTTAACTTGAAAAATTGTGGTTGCAAAATTGGATTTTCAAAGGAATGTGAATGTTTTAGATGTTTACAAGGAAGCAGCTTGGGGAAACAGCAACAAAAAATTTTCAGGCAAGTTAATGGAAATGTTTGCTCATCATTTGACACTATCATCATATGGATTCGACAATTTAAAGATGGTGAGGATGATCTTAAAGATGAAGTCTCCACAGGGAGTCCCAAAACGGCCATGAATGGGGCAAATCTTATTCATGTACAGCAAGTGATTGATGCAAATGATCGAAAGACAATTGCCCAACTAATGGTAGACATGGGACTAACAAACCAACAAGCCACAATATCAGGGTTTTTTCACGATAGCTTGGGCCTGAGGAAAGTTTGTGCAAAATGGGTTGGAACAGATGGAAAAGGGAATGGACTTTTGAACAGAAAACCTCAAACGCTTTGGAACAGGAGGCACAAAGCGGCTCACAGACATTACTTCAGGAGACCAACCGTGGCTCTTGTAAAAATGTCTTGGGAAAGGCTGCAAACAAACATGGCTGGCTAGCGGATGACTAGCCTCAACCAAGGGTCCTGACCTGAGTCAGGATTTTCAATCAAGAAAACAGATTTTTAATGTATTTTTCAAACATGAGGGCCCATTGTTAGTGAATGTACTCCCAAAATATCAAACAATGACAGGACAATGCCAATGTGATGTAATATTTTCCAAGCTCTTCAAAAATTTCCAACCTGGTGTCGGAACCATCAGAGTCAAATCTGGCATGACAACTCATCTTCCCATGAATGAAGAAAACGCAGGAATACCTACCTGAAGGGCACCATGTATCCGAGGTTCCCAACCACCCTACTCCCAAGACCATCGAGTTTTCGCCATTTCCCAAAGTCAAAAATAACACAGTTGGAAAGCCTTTTGACAGGATCGAAGACCTGGTCAAGGCTAGACATTCAGAGCAAAAACAATTCCAACAGAGGACTACCATAGTGCATTTGAAACATGGTTAAAAAGACTGCAACTCTGCCTTGGTGCTCATGGAGAGTGATTTGAAGAATTTTCACTGACAAGTTGATCGTAGCTGTAAGGTGTAGGTTACTCTCTCGTAACTTTCAAACTTTTTGGAGTAACCCACATACTGCACTCGGTTTGTTCTGAACTGCCTTGACTGCCCATCATTTCAACCCTCTTGAGTGCCACCGCATTTATGATCCCTGTGCCGCGGTGAAATTTCTCCCTGAAATGGTGTCCTTTATTCTCAGTTTGAGCTTCCCTGTCCATTTTTTTTTTGTAAAAATTCAAATTTTGCTGCAAAGTGTGTTTTTGGCCCACAAAGGCTGCAAATAATGAATGCACACAAAAGGATGCACGAAAGGTTTTTGTGAAGCGAAAGATCTATGCGGTGCTTTCTGGCCAAAGACCAGATCTGTGTACTGGGCCAACCTGTCACAAGCAGGTATAAATGTGTGGATTGGGAATCAAAATTATGCACACTGTGTTTCCTGAAAAGCGCACTTCTTCTATCAAAGACATACACATGGCAATCAACGGGTCTTTGCTGTTCTGGCAAATTCTTTCTCCAACAGCTTCTTGGAGATATGGATCAATGGATCAATGCCATCAAATCTTGAGAAGGAACATCATGTTCAGTTGTCAACCAGAACAAATATCAACAACTTCAATTCATCGTGTTTATCGCATCATGCCATCGTGTTTATCACATCATGCCATCGTGTTTATTGCATCGATTTTCCAATTATTTTGTAGTTTTGTTCCATTTTGTTTTTTGCAGTTCTTTTGCCCTATTTATCATTGATTTCTTGTTATTTGTATTTCTGTCTCCAATGTTCTGTTGCTTTATCTTTGCCTTCTGACTCGTAGGATCCAAAACACCATTCTTGGAGCTGGGTTTTCCTACGTACAACTTGCAAATTTCCTGTCCAGTCAACACTTCACTTTTTAACTGTTGCAAGGTAATGGATGGCTTTACAATGCAATCCTGTTCTTGCTGCAAACTCTGCATTGAGTTGATTCAGGCGTTTCTGCATACATTGCTCCCAATAGAGTGGAATTAGCTGATGCTGTTGTTCTAAAAAGACTACTTTACTTGACCAGGCAATTCCCTGAGCCCACCTGTAACTTCAGTTCTGAAATTACAAAGCTCTGCGTTCAAACCAGAGTCAAGACATCAAACACGCCATGCATGCAGTGACTTGTGGAACGCAAGTCTATTTGGTGATTGTCACACACGCATTCACATTGTGATGGGAGTTTCTGCAATTTTATGTGGAAGTCTTTCTTTTATTGTTTATGTTAATGTGGAGCCCACCCAAAATTGGCAGATTTTTTAGTCTTTTGTCTTTGTTTTTTCTTCCATCTCTGATTATTTCAGAGCTCCATTCAGATTCGGCTAGCTCTTGCCATTTTTTCAGAATGTGACCAAAAGTGGAGAGAGACATGATATGAGGGATAGGCAAAATGTAGGAACTATGACTTCATTTTTCTTTCTTTTGGTTTTTGCACGATTTCAAGATGTTTCGCTCACCATATCTGAGATTTTTTATGTGTTAAAGTGAAATTTGGTCCTAAGAACAGAGGAAATGTGCACTTTCAAGTGGCAGAGTCGGAGTTGTCGATTCCTTTGCTTTGACATTGTTTGACCCGAATTACCGAAATGACAGCCACTTATCCATTGTTATCTTGTTCTTGAGTGTAGAACAATTTAGGACCAAATTTTTGAAATTCTGACTCTGGGAGCATAATGAAACACTTGTAAAACGACCGACAGCCAAATCCATTCATTGAATGAAATTCACGGAAATGCGATGTTTCGCTCCCGCTTCGTGGAGTTCTTTAGACGGCAACCGAGTCTTGGAAGAGTAGTTCAGCCCAGACCTGTCTGCATTCTCCCTCGACCCGACAGAACAACCACCAAACTCAAGCCCACCCCATCCCTCAGCCCCGCATTTCCACCTGTGCTGTTCCCCATACGTAGCCACACCACTACCAACGAACCACTCAAACGGCAACCACATACACAACCTCGGTCTTAGCTTAACCTGAAATCAAACGACGCCAGTCATTCCTCGATGTTCGCCTGAAGACGCCCCACGAAGAGGAGCGAAACGTTGAATTTCCTGTTTCCATGCATTTTAATCGATGAACGGATTTGGCTGTTCTAGTCCTTTACAAGTATTTTATTATGTTGCCTCACATCACCGTTCGCACATGTTGAAATTATTACGGCTCTGTCACTTGAATTTTCGTCAAATTTTGAGCCCGTTTGCGATGTTACATAAACTGTTTAAAAAATTTGCACTCAATACTGTGGGGGGCACCGCTTCAAAGTTTTTTTTTCTTTGAAATGGCTGCCAATGAGAACCTGGCTCAGAAGACTGAAATTTTGCATTGACACAATAATGGTGACTCTCCTTTTATATTCTGTGCAAAAAAGTTAGCTCAATCCTTTAAGATTAAACACATGTTGATTTTGGAATTTTTGGTGGCCCTCCCTCCTTTAACGAAAATCCACAAAAGCTACAAAAATACGGGCATGTTTTTCTTTTGATATCACGTGTGTGGGTGCTTTCGACTTTTTTCAATTTGGATTCAAATACATTTGAATCCTTCACTCTGTTCTGCGATGCTCTGGCTTTTTGCAATGACCAGGCTGAGAGCAATACCAGGCACCTTCCTTTCATACAGGCTGGATGGATATATTCGTGATCTGCAGAGATTGAAGCGTCGCTAAACCGACAATCCAATTGTCTGCTATGGTTTTTAGGTGATTATTTGTTGCTTGTTTGTTTTCCAATTGTTTGTGTTTGTTTTGCGTTTTCTTTGTAAATGTTATTGCATGCACGGGCTTCATTGGTTCTTCCGTCACACTGCTGCCTGCCTTTTTTGTTGCATTTTGCCGCTTACCATTTGGCAAACACCGTTTTGGTCTTAATATTTCAGTATAAATAGTTGTTACTCCTCTATTTTGTTCCATGTTTGCTTTTTTCCTATGCTTTTGGCTATGTTCAAAAAGTGTGGAAATAAAAAAGGTATATTAGAACTATATCTGTAAATATGTTACAAACAATACTTGAAGTTACGAATTCGGAATATTAACAATAAAAAATCCATTCACAAATTGGTGGAAATGGTTTTCTTGCAATTAATTTTGTTCTTCCCTGGATGTTCCTGAAGTAATGTAAAATACCTCATGACCGAGTGGATTGCTAACACTTTAAGACATCTGGCAAACTCATGAGGAGTCACTTGGCATTTCGAAGGTATTGCTGTGCCAAACTAACCATTTTAAAGGAGAGTTCTGTTTGCATTCGGGATGTGCTTTATGTTCAAAAACTTGAGATGTACATTTGTGAAATCTAACATTTGTTTCTGCAAAGCCTTCTTGAACCAGACCAGTCCTACATCCCCACTCCCAGTGTGATTTTAAGGTTTTGGCTGGGTTGTTTTTCGCTTTGTGGGCATGAACAGAAATCACTTACTTGTACATTCATACACAGCTTTCTGATTTCTTCGCAGAACTGTCAAGCTGCATGTTTGGTGCAATGTTGTGGTGTACTCTTTACCGGTTGTCGGGTTGTGTTGTGATTGCTTGACCCACTATAAACTTTTGAAAACCCTGTCTTGAAGCAATTTGAGGTTGAAAGTTTTCATTTGGTGCAGATTGTGGTGATTTGGTGTCAAATTCATGAAATAGTCATTTAAATTTTTGCATACATGGTTAAACATGTTTAAAAGTGTGGTAGTTGTAAAGTTGAGCATTATCCATTTGCAGAGATCATTCAGAAAAAGAGAATGGCAGTCATTGAATCGACTGAATTGAGTAGACTTACCAAAATTGAACTGGAAATGGTGACTTTCCTCATTGTTGATATTGTGGCACAATCCGACTGAATTGTTTTTCATTGACTCGATAAATCGTAATCATTGCCAAATGATATTATGTCGGCGGGTTCTCAACAAAGGACCTTCAAAATAATTCACAGGGAGTCAACAACCATTCATCTCGTGGCCAGGGACTGCAACATGTGGGCGAAGTCATCAACCCACATTTCAACAGCAACATTTCAGCAGGCCAATCAAAAATGTACGGGAACACAATACAAACCAAACTGGATAATGATTAATCATTGTTTGCCTCTTGTATGCATCCACGATTCAGCATCTGAAGTGTCCAGAAAGCCTTCACTTGTGCACTTGGGTAGAATGCCATGCATACAAAAACCAACCCCTGTAGAATGGCCTGACTATTTTGACAATTGTGGCTTGCCATGCAGCATGGAGTGCCACAATTGTCAAAATGGTGTTGTCCATATCATGGGTCCCCCAGAAAGATTGTACCATCAGAATTCAAACATGGTCCTGATGCCGCTAGAATCTATATTTTTGAAAATACAAACCATCTGAAAAAGCAGAGGTTAATCTGGCCAGTTGACTTGATGGTTGAGTCTTGCTTGCATGGCGGTTTCGTTGCTATCTGTCATGTCATGGCAGACTGAAAGGCAATCACCTGAAAAGTCCATCAAAAGACTAAGGTAAAGCCATCAAACAAGAACAGGTTCTCAAAAATCTACCAGATGACAATTTTCATGTTTTTTGCCAAAAATCGTCAAATTCGAAGTTTTTTCAAGGTTTCAAGGTCCATATTTGGGTTTTTCAAGTTTAATGGTTTTTCCGGTAACCCTGGGATATCCCCACTCCCCATGGCCTTCGTCCATGGCAACAATGCAAGACAAATGCCATTTGTTTTCATTCAGACTGTTTCTGAAATCGTGGGCTGTGCATCGTGGTGCCATTCTGAACACAAAAATGTGGTGACATTTTGTCATCCGGTGACTTTTGGGGGTCCTCACCAAAAAAAGAATGTGGGCCCAACACTCTAAAGTTTGACATCATTTTGGTGACACCAACCAAATACAAACCACAAAATAAAGAAAACTCTGAAAATTACATGCTGGAGCTGCAAGGTATGCTCTGTTTGGTGTTCCTGTTTTTTTTTTTGGAGTTTTCTTTATTTTGCAATTTGTTTTAGTTACTTTTAGTGTTGCCAAAATGATGTCGATTTTCACGAGAGAAGGGTCCCATGTTTTTTTTTCTGCGAGTGCCCTCCAGAAATCAAGATGACAAAAGTCAATCCACATTTTTTCTTCAGAATGGCACCACGATGTGGAAAATGAAGTAGCCAACAATTTCAAAAACACCCTGTTAATAATTTACGGTTCTGACATCCTGAAAGAATAACATTGAATCAAATTGGTAATTTCCTTGAATTTCATATCAATTTTGTGCTCAAAAATACAACGAAATTTTTTCAGCTTCTGAGTGACGGTGCCCCTTGGAACCTGGGGCTCTGTCCCAGACCCCGGCTATTGTGGTGCTCCATCCCCTAGACTAGACCCCCTCCCGTTTGATGGCTTACCCCCCAACTTTCTGATCCGTTCCTTTGAGAATGTCTGGCGTCACCTTTTGGGACATAGTGTTTGTGACTCATGAATTGTGATGAAGATTTTGAAACATTCTTGAGATCATGACATTAATCTCATTCGTTATTCGATCAATCTTTGTTTAAAATGGCAACGTGGTGAGAAAAAGCCGGGTCATGCAAGGTGATTCATTAATGTGGGCCTGCATTAACGCATTCCATGTGCCCATGAGAATCAAACTTGTTCAGTGACAAAAATGTGCTCCGACCCCCCCCCCATTCCAGCATCATGGGCCCCCAAACTCCCCAAAATGAGCATTTTTGGGTTCCTGCGGGGGATGATTTTTGGTTCCTGCGGGGGATGATGAATTTTGCAGATCATTTCATCAAGGTAAACCATAGAGAAATGAAGCAGTGACAAAATTCGTTCCCAATCCCAAAATTTTGGCGTGTTTCCCAAAAAAGCTCCATTATAAGCCACTTTTGGAACTGGGGATAAATTCAATTGTCACACAGCTCTCATTTTTATAAAACGTGTTCAGCAAAGTAAACTAAATTTAATAGATTCAGTGACAAAAATTTGGGGGTGTTGCCCAAAAAGCTCCTGAAAGAGCCATTTTTTGAATGGGAGGTTAATTTCACTGTTGCACAGATTTCATTTTTACAAAACGTGTTCCACAAAGTAGACCAAAAAGAAGCGATTCTGCGACAACATTTGGTCTCGCCCCCAGTTTGGAGATGTGGCTCCCAAAATTGGCCATTTTGAATGTGCACCCTTTTGAATGCATATTGGGGTTATTTTATTGTCCCACAGCTCTCATTTTTTGGTTCGCACGTTGCCAAATGTGAACTGTAGAGAGAGATTCATTGACAAAATTTGCCACCCCCAATTCGGGCATACGCCAACCTCCGAAAAAGTCCCAAATAGTCTTTTATGCGTGCCTGTGAATTTGATTTAATTACAGCCAACTCTCCTTTTTGATCAGTGATGACAAAACATCGATTAATATTTGCTTCCAGTCACCATTTCGGAGAAACGAGTATGGCTCCCAAAATTCCTCAAACAAGCTCACAATCTTGACGCCTTTCGTCTTTGTGGGCCATATATCTGAAATGGAAGTCGGAGCACATTTTGTCTCCGAGTTTTTTCCTTCCCGTTTTTCCTGAGAAATACGTACAGTCTCCAAAATGAGTTTTTTTCGACAGTAAAAATCCTCATTTTCTGGACTTTTGTTTGGAACCATGCTCAAATTGGAAGGTAGAAGCAAATTTTCCACCATCACTTCATTTCATTTTCTACTGTCAATTCATTTAATTTTCTTTTCTTCATTTCTTCCTTTCATTTTCTCTCCGTTTACCTTGGGCTGCACGTCCTCCAAAATGATGGCTGTGCAATAAATCAATCGACCCCCGTAGGGACCCAAAAGTGGCCAATTTTGGGAGGACATTATCATCTTCGAAATGGGGGTCATCAGAGCTCATTTTAACTGAGCATATTTAAGGGGGGGGCCAACCCAAAATTGAAAAATTTTTGCCAAATTTTGCATGTCTGGTTTTTATTGCGTTCTCATGGAGAATTTTCTTCTGAATTTTATGCAAAAAACCAGAGGTCAATATCTCAATCCGTTTTCAAATGAGAGACTTTTTTCGAACAGCGGAACATAGGATATTTTGCTCTTTCTGTCCTTTTCGTAAAATGCTTATTTGCCGCAAATCGCTTTTCGCCTGCCTTTTTAAACTTTCGAATGCTCTATCTCAGCCATTTGACAAGATAAAAAGGCCAAATTTTGCGTACTGATGTAGTTTTTTGTCAGAAATGGAGTGACAGAGCCGGAATTTTGATATTTTCAATCTGTTTCAATCTGTTTCCACTTTTTTTGGCATTCATCTTCCAAAGTGCATCGCTTTTTAAAATACAAGTCTCGCAAGGAACCATTTCAAAAGTTTTGGGCCAAAATGAAAAAACTGGCTCTGTCACTCCACTTTTGGCACCTTTTGGAGGAGTTTGGCGCAAACTGAAGTTAAATAAGACATACCGTTACAATACAGGAGTCGCGCAAAGTTCCGCGTAATGATTTTTACTAAAACATGAATAACTCTGGAACCACTTAAGATACAGAGGTGAAATTTCACACACAAACTTCCTTCACCTACACCAAATGTGTGCAAAATTTGGCTGCAATCGAATAATAAACACCGAAGTTGGTAATTTTGGGTTGCCCCCCCCCCCTTAATTCAGATGGGTATAGGGACCATGTCCTGTAAATTGAACCCATCCATTGCGAATCACCCTGTGAACTACCTTTTCTGCAACAAGGCCCTGGGCATGTTGAACAGGGAAAGCAGGAAACATGTGCATTTTAAAAATTCTGAATTCAGGTCACCAAAGCCTGCTTGATAAGTACCCCACGTGATCTTAAGATGATTTTAAGATTTTTACTTCCAAATGTGTTCTTGAATTGAACATCCCTGCAATTGAAAAAAATCATTGAAAAAAATTGAACATCCCTACAATGTTGAGAGAATTGGAAGTATACAGCAATCCCTCAAATCTACATGGCATGAAGAAAAAACACAAATCACAGATGCAGAAGTGGATGTGATGAGTCGTCTTGATGCATGATCCTTGCCTGCTAACATGGACGTTTCATCGCGGAATGCAAGGCAAAATCTGCACAAAATCTGCAAATCTTCGGTTGGCATTAGGCCTTTATCACCATCTGATGTGCTGGTTCGATGGACCAACTCTGTCGCACAATTTGACTTGTTCAGTCAGTTTTAACAAAGCTGAAAAAATTGATCACGTGCTGCATCCAGCATGGAGTTTCTTGCTCATGATTCAGGAAAAGAAGTCAATGAAATGAATGGAAAATGTTGACAGATTTCCAGTTGCCATTTTGAAGTTGGGTGCGCAGGATGCCCGAAAACTGTATTGAAAACGTTTTGCCACACATTCCATGCTTTTAACCCTTCCCTCCACAAAATTTAAGTTCCTGTGTGGTGGACTTTCAGGAATACCTCCTGCCAATCAGTGCACGATTTGCAGAGGGTGTAGAGATATTACCAGCTGAAAAATATTTCATGCAAAAATAAGGTATTTCACACATTCATTTGGGTATTTTACCACTCAGTTGAGGTTTACCCCCTCCGCAGACAATTTTCCACAAAACGAGAACTGCTGTCAATGATTTCGATGGTATGACATGGCCAATTCTTCGTTGACTTCCAAGATGGCCCATGGAGAAGCACCAATGCCATGCAATTGCGAGAAATGAATAAAATCTCTATGTTCTAGAAAGTGTTCCTGCAAACCCTGCAGTTGAAAAAAATCTGCTTCAAATGCGGAAAGTCAATTTGAGATGGTGAAGAAGAATGCAGAGCAAAGTCGCATGAGCAAGGATATGTTTCAAATCGTGAGAACTAGTTCTAGACAACAAAAGACCGTTAATTTGGGGATTAGCTACGAAGAAAAGACGCGTTGCTGTTTGTCCTGCAGTTCTGTCTGAAGCAGTATCAATCCTTTCACGAGTTGCTGAAGCGCAACTGCGACCGTGTTTGATTTATTGCAAAGGCCGGAGGCATTCAACTTTAACGGAAGAATATAATAATCATGTACATACATTGATTCCTGATTTTGAAAGAACTCCAAAGCCTAAGGCAAGGTTCATTAGTTCTGTCATGATCATGGCCACACATCAAAGAACTGGCTCGACAAAAATTGGTGGTGTTGAAATTCAGGATACAATTTTCAGCACCTCAAAAAAAATTTATCTCCAGTTGGAATTTTGTGCAATAAATCCAGAAACATTGGAGAAATTGAAGCCCTACATTTGAAATTGTGAATTTGGGACATCAATAAATTTTGAAATGAAGGGTGCGTATGGAGCTTATCAAATCTCCTCAAACATGGGCGATATTTTAAAGTGCTGGTAAACACAGCGGCCATCTAATTTCAACAGGGCTTCGTGCAACTTCACACCACACACGAGTGTAATTATGTTTTGCGGCGCATGCTGCCATTAATTCTGAATGCGCCTGAGTTAGAACTCCCATGTTCGAAGACTTTTGATAAGGAGTGTTTATCAATTTCCGTTTGTGAGAATGCTTATGTTGCAAAAAAGCGACTTCCTGCCCTGTGTTTTGGAGTTTTGGCGTTATGAAATATGAATGTTGCTGTTTGTTTGATAACATTACCAAACACCCTGGATCTTCTTTTCCAAACAACTAGCTTGCGTTTCCTTTCTAGCATTTGTCCACTATCCCCCAAAACACACTATCCGAATGTTTGCAGTGTGAATTTGATATAAATTGCTGAGTTTAGTAAAGGCACAGAAACCGGTGTCATAATTCGAGAATGCTGGCACAGCAGAGCTGTTGTGCACTGTGAGCATCAGCAACGATTAGAATTTGGAAAAAATGTATATTAGATAGAAGAAAGAAGCTAAACCAGCGCAGGGTTGATTATTCTGTGGAACCTGGCATTGAAGGATTGACATGAAATGATGGGCAGCATGTCCACTGCCTCCTGTTCTCACTACTCTCATGCGATTTCCAAATAACACATTCCACAATTGCAGCAAAATGAAAAATGCTAACAGAGAAGGATAAAAACCATCCCAGTTTGCATGATGTCTGCATCCCAATGTTACAAAGCGTCGATTAACAGAGAAAACGCAGAATTTTTCATAAAAAACATCCCTTTTGCATCAAAGCTTTGCATTGGCATCTTTTTGCCAGGTAGGTTTCGAATATCTGATTTTTGTATTGTCTAATTACTTCTGGCACAACACAATCATAATCCCATTTTTCAGTTCTGGCCAAGTAGTGTTCAAAACATGAGTTTCATCACAGTTTTCAATCTTTTTTTGCAATTGTTGCCATGTTTCCAACCCCTATTCTGCTACAGCGTGTCTTTTTTCAGTTTTGACATGTCACGATCTGCATATGCACTCTTGGAAGAAGTTATCAATGTTTTATTTGCTGTGCTATTTTCAGTTAAGGGCTTTGCAAGTGAAGTGTTGCCATTTTCATTGGATTTTATCATCTTCTCACGCAGGATGTCGAACACCTCGACCAAATTATCAGAAAGAAACCCTCAGCAGGTCCTATTCTATGGGCAACATAATGGCCATGAAGCACACTATTCCGGTGGAGCGTGAGCCAATGAGTTGTGAGACTCCGACGGCAAGGAATGTCCACATATCGGACCAATTCATGGAAACTCTGTACGAACGTTTGTGTCAGATTCCGAAAACTTCTCCTTCGGTTTGTGCTTCGCCTTGTTTTACACCTTCCGGTTGCACGTAAGCATGCTTGGATCGTTTTCATTTCTTTCTAATTCTGGTGGTATTATTATTATTATTATTATTTTGCTTTCCCCTGTCCTGATTATTTATTGTTCTTCGTCCCATTTACGTACGTGTTGTTTTATGTTTTACAGCATTTTTGGGTTGTTAATGGATTGCTGGACGTTCTTGTGGACAGGACATTGCATGAATGCATGGTTTTAATTCGGAATCAGACAGAATTGTTCAAACCTCACTTTAATTTTTTCTCATACTGGAATTCGGTAAGAATTTTTTGCTGTTAGTGGTTGCTTCTAGTGGTCAAATTGGTGCATTTTAGCAGGGAAGGCTTGTATTTCGTCTTGAGAACGCTTGAGGGTTTGTTTAATGAAGGTGCATTGTTCGAAATCAGCTTTCGCCTTTTTAGTTTCGTTTGAAGAGTGAAATATTTGGCATTTTCATTTCTGCGCATCTGGAGCTTCATCATTTGTTCTTTTTAGGATTCATGGTTTTAGCCATTATCAGTGGGATGCTTGCCACTTCAATTTTTTGTCCCCATCCAAAAACTGAAGAATGCAAAAAACTGGTTTCACAAATTGATGTAAAATAAACTGATGGTTTCCACTGAGCAGAACACTTCCCATTCATTGTGCTTGCATTTTCTGCTTCGGTGAATTTGTGCCTGGTTGCCTGACATTGTTGAAAACGAAGAAGGAAATCCAAAATTTAAAATCATGCCAGTTTGCTTTCTGGTGCTTTTTGGGGGTTCTATCTGCATGAAAATTGTGATTTGTCACCAGCTCTCTGAAATTAGTTTGTTATAATAATGTGATCGATGGTTTGGAGTCATACTCATATGCATGGTTTAGAGTCATACGCATGATTGTTATCAGTGTTTTGTTGACTTTCCATCTCAGACAGCACACTTCACTTTGGATTTGGCCTTGTTGATCTTATAAGAATTGGTGTCTTGAGGACAACCCCGTGATAGGACAGAAGCGTTGCCAATCCTGATTTTAGGCGATCTTCATGCAGGGAGGCCCAGCTGAACCCCGTAAATTTTCCGGCCTGACCTCTGGTGCTGCTGCAGCTCAAATTGAACTCAATAAGAATCGAAGCATTTTCCCAGTCACGTTCTGGCTTTTGCCTTGACTGGCAGGAATGCTGATAATGACTGACTATCTCATTGTGCTCTCAGATGAAGAGAATTGCTGTTGACTAACTGCAGTGGCGTGCGGTCAGGGCAGGCAAGGCAGGCACTGCCTGCCCAAGAAAAATTTCATGAATTGTGCATTTTTCATTTTTTGCAAACATTTGCGACCGGGCCATCAAAGTCCACACACAATATGGACTGAGCCAACTCCGAGAAAGGCACACTCCGATTTGCCTGCTGCTGCTGACAGTGTCTGCTGAACGTGCTGAACGATGCCTCAACTGGGCTGGGAACTCCCTTCTTTCCCGATGAGGTTGCCCTACCCTCCTTCTTTCTCGCTGGTCTTCCAGACGCAAGCGAATCCACTGCTCCGTTGTCGCATCAGATTCATGGAGGCACGATGTGATGCTGCCTGCTTGAGGGATCTGTGGGGATGCGATGAAGCCCATGCCGCTCCATCCCATAAGGTGGAATCACCCACTGCAAGTGGAGCAGCTCATGATGCCGAGTAGGCACTTTGAAATCTGCCTCCAGCTCATGCATCTCTCGTCCGAGAGCAAGCATGAAGATTCGTGTTGTTCCGTTCTCCCGCTGATCCAGCCCTCTGCTGTGATGACATCGCTGGCCAGCCTGCGATGAATGCAAACCTCACTTCGCCAAAGGCATGCTGTCTGCCGCAATTTTTGAATGTCAAGTGCGGCCTAATGTTGATTTTGCGGGAATGGGAAACAGAAAAGGGAAACATTGGATTTTGCTTGTGAAAATATCAGATTCTGGTGTGTGGGCAAAAATTTGTGATAATTTGTGAAATGTGGTCCCAATTTATAAGCTTTTGAAGTCGGTGCCACAATTTGTGAAACCAATGAATTTAAATTTACTTGTGTTGTTGATGAAGGCACTCAAATGGTACATTTGGAAATGTCTGTTTGGATAAAAAGCTTGAAATTGGCTTGCGGCGGCATAGCCAGGCCTGTGCGAACGGGGGACATGGGGACACTGCTCACCGCAATTCAACTTTCTGCCACCCATCTGGGCTTCGCTTATTGTAAAAGATTCTTTTGAAATTTCCAAAGTGATTTTTTCCTTTCACCTCAGTTCCGAACCACCTCACTGAAATATGTCGTCCGCACCTTGCTGCTATTCAATATTCAACTGAATGCACACAGATGTGAAAATGCTCAGTTTTTCAAAAACTTGAGCATTCTGGGCACCATTTGAGGCTCCATTTTTTCAAAATTTCTTCCCCTTTCTCCCCAAAATTTCTTCCCCAAAAGAACCCCTCCCCCGGCGTTGCGCTTCGCGCAACGCAGCCTCGACGACACTGCTCTGGACAAAGTGCCTGCCTGCATCTGGCACCCACCGCACGCCACTGACTAACTGGGTGGTGAAGTCTAGATCTTTTGGCTGATGCTACGCACCGGAAAAATAGCCGGCTATTTAGCCCACCCTTCATCCAGAGACCAGCCATAATGAGGAGCCTCACTGTGAGAAGGTGTGTTCTCGATCCAGGTGATCGACTTGATTTGATGCGCTGGGCACGGGTTCCGTTACGAGCAAAGCCCTTTGTTCAACAGCTCAACAGCATGCGAATTTATGGGTGCACTGTGTCCACTGTGTATTTTCCATGAATGTGTTGATCATTGTGATAAATGGAAAACCTTTTTTCTGAACCCTTTTTAGCCTTTGGAATTGGAGTGGACACTTGCTATAAACGAGGTGATTACACCTCTTCTGTCACAGTAAAATATGCAGAAAAAGATTTTTTTAGTGCATGTTGAACCTCGTCTGTCTGAGTAAAATACGCAGATAAAGCATCATTTAGGGCATGATTGTTTAGGTGTGAAGTAATCTCTTAATTGTCTACGGCTGTTCAGAATTAAGTGAGACTTTTTATCATTCTCTGTCACTGTGTTTTCGCCCATATCCTTGGCTTGGTGATTTTGTAACAAAATAGCCTCCTGCGCTAATTCACACTTACAATTCTGCTGGTCTGAAAGTTAATTTGAGAAGTACGTGTATTTCAAATGCATCCAAAATTCACAAGACTGGAGTATTTTCCGTGAAATTTGTCCAGAGTGCCATGCGGCAACCATTTATTGAATGTGGCAAAAAAACAAGACTTGTAGGTGCCAAGGGGCAGTACACTGACATACGAATACTCGCAGGTCTCACTTGATGTTGAACAGCAACCATTTTTTGAATGTGGTAAAAGCAAGACTTGCAAGTGCAAAGGAGTGTTTGCAGTGACATAGGTCTCACATGATGTTGAACAGCCTGCGTATGAAGGCTAAAAGATTTCCAGGACAGTTCTAACCCAGCCTGCATCAGAAATGCAGAGGCTGGTGCTGGTCTGTTGTTTTCAATTTTTTGAACAATTTTATCTATCCGATACACATTTTTACAGACAAATGCCACATTTATTCTTCTAATTTGTGCTTTTGCTCCATGGTGCCTGGAGGCTGGAGTGCATGCGTTTTCTGTGGTGGATTAGTCGTTAATGGCCAATTGCATGCTGTGTTGGCAGGGTCCACTTTACGGGGTGATTCACGCAACTTGATCAAAATGTAAATCCCTTGTCCCACCTACCAACCCCTTGCTCTCCTTTCCACCATCCGGAATCCACAAATGTCATCCGGTGACTTTGAGCACCCATACCCTTACTCCAAGCGGCTGATAGGATCACCACTAGATGTCTTTGCCAGATCATTGTTTGCTGTCTTCAGGGATGTATAAAAACAGCATCCAGTTGACGAGAATAATTCCAGAGGGAATTATTTTTTGCTCAACACGACAAAAAACAGCATCTGCATTTACAAAAAAATACAAAAAAATTAAAGTTATCAGCACTGGGTTCACTCGCAAGCGGTCTCCCAATCATGTGCTTTCCAGACTCTTGTTATTTGACATCGATGCAAGAATGGAACTGCTGTATGAAACGCCATGCTACGGAGGGTGTTCAATAAGTCCATACCCTGACCGATTTAGGTGTTTGCTTACATCTTGTAATTCCTTGTGGCGCTCACTTGTTCCTTTGTGATCATTTCCGCCTGCTTTTCGCAATTTTCTGTTCTTTCCGTTTTGTTGTAGCTGTTTGACGTTTGGTATATGGTCACTTCCTTCATGTGAAATGGAGCCTTCTGAGTTCTTTGTTTTTGTTGAAGTGGAGCCAGTTCTGCCTGTGCATAAGTGCAATGTTGCAATCGCCGGGTTTGAAATAGTGGACCTACCCTCCATATTCACCGGATATGGCCCCAAATGACTCTTTCCTGTTCAAAAACTTGAAAACCATATTCGTGGAATAACATTCGCCGACAGCAATGATGTCATGCAGGCAGTTGATGCCTGGTTACAGGACCAGTCTCAGGAATTCAATGAACAACTGGAACATCGATGGAGCAAGTGTATTGCAGTGGCAGGAGATTACATGGGAAAGTAGGGCCAGAAAATCATTCATCGAAAGCTGTCTTCAACATCAGGGTACGGACTTATTGAACACCCTCCGTAGATAGGTTAAAACGTTCCCATGATAAAATATCAAAACTAGTCCTGTGGCAGCCACATTTAGCTGCCACAGGACTAGTTTTGTTATTTTATCATGGGGGCGTTTTAACCTATCTAGCATGGCGTTTTAAGTAGGAATCCTGATATTTTTGGCCGACAGGCAACAAGTAAAAATTTGCAGACAGAAACGCTTTTCATATGAACCACTTAAATGCAGATTTTGACCACAAAAGAGGCATAGATCTTGCATCTGCAAGATTGGGGTCACGGATGTTGACCCCACACGGATGTTGAAACAGTGCAGACAGCAGACCCCGTGTCAAATGGATCGAAAGATGCCATGATCATGGAGAAAAATCTCGAACAATTTGCATATTTTGTAGAACCTGTTTTGCAGTAGCTTCTTCTTTAGAACCAAGTTTAATTTGAGTGTCTGATGTCAGGAAAGAGGCATGTCCCTTTGAGTCTTTATCCACATGACTTCCATGGTGTTACAATTTTTCCTAGGAACAATTGATTCATCATCAATGATCATGGATGAGAGCAATTTTCCGACATAGTCCCAAAGAATCGACCTGGCAAATTCCCGGACCTATCTCATCACTGAGTTTCAACGAAACGATGTGGCTCGATTTGGGGAATCCCCATCCCCTCCGCACCCCTCCCTGCCCTGGTCCATGCGTTGCACTGCATAATCTTGGTAACATATCGCACTTCTCTCCAGCTCTGCCCTTCAGGCTATCGCATGTGACGCTCCTTTCTCCCTACCCTCCACCTTGACAGGGCATAGCCCAGCAATGCCGGAACCTGTCCAGCATATCAGAAATTCGAAAATCACTTAAAGTACAGTTCTCTGGTCTGTCTTGGCCAATCTATGTGCTTACGGCACTGGAATGAATGTACCCACTTTAGCCGCACAAGGCAGCTGTACCAATTTTGTAAAGCCTAAAGAAGCCCGAAGGCTCTGACCCAGGAGGATGTATAGTGGCGGCGGAAAAAGATTACTCATACATGTGTTTTTCCCATCTAACTGTTGCCTCCGAAACTTTTTTTTTCTTTCTTTTTACTCTTATGCATTTGGTAGAAATTGAAGCGCCAAATTGCAACGGAGCTTTCTACAGGTGTCAGATTTTGACATTAGTGATGAAAGAGGATCTTGTATTTCTACAGCATGGAGTTTTTGCTAAAATCTCAAGAATGGAAAATTTTCACATGTATGGGTAATCTTTTTCCGCCGCCAGTATACACTGCCAGTGAAGTGTAACAAACTGCCAGTGAAGTGTAACAAACTGGATTGAGCAATCAGAAACTCTTTAATGAAGAGATTTCGAAAACTCACAACATCCTGGATGTCATTGTGATGTGACAGGTGAAGTGAAGCGACAGGTAAAGTGAAGTTGGGAAAAGGGGCAGTGCCAGCATTTGTTAAGCGCCCCTTGAAGGTTTTAATAGTTGATGTGTCACACACGCTTGTCATCATAAAACATTCAACAAATTTGTTTTTTGTCGGCTTTCTGCACGATCTGGATTTTTTTGTTCCCTCTGCCTCATTACGTCTTTATGCTATACAGGACACCACGCCGCCATCTGGATGATGAGTTTGACCATCAGATGATGCCAAGTCGAATGCGTCTTGGACATGTCATAAAGTCCTACAGCCAGGATGCAGCAGGGTCGAAGGAAAGCTCGCCGGATTTGAAGGTCAGTGAAGTTGTCTTGCTCTATCATTCACGGGCCAGTTCTGTTTCAGAACTTCTGGAGTTTGGGCATTTTGCACAATATCATCTGTCATTTCAGTGCTGCACCGTTGGTTTCGAAAATCTATGCGACTTTCCCAGTGCTAGACTATTTTGTACAGAGTGGGCATTAAAAAGCAAACAATTTGGAACATGTGTTCGTCATCCTGCAAATTCATCATGCTGCAAATGACTGCAATCTTTCAAAAAAAAAACAGATGGAAGAGTAGGAAATATGTGCTAACTGAAAGAGGGGTTTTATCTTTTATGCGCTTGGTACAATTTATTGTTTGCTGAAACATTTCAAATGTTTCATACTTTTAAATGTCGATTCTGTCCATTGCTCGCCGTTCATGTAACCTTCCCCTGTATGCTTGCTCCCAGGATCGAGTAAATTGCCAAAACTGGGTCGTAATTGTATGTACATACCTACTGTTCGACCAGAGAAGCTAAAAAATGGAGTAACAGACCTTTTTTCAGTTATGTTCTTGTGCAGGACAACTACACATCATCCTTTTTGGGTCACACCCACACCGATCTCAGCTGTAACTCCACCCGTCAAGTTGAATTTGTACCAGATCTGCTAAAATGCTTACAAATTGGACAATGCTTTATATATTCCGTTTGTTTTCTTCATACAGCTTCCTCAGTCGCATTCAGACACTGCGCTTCTTGAACAAGCGAGAAGTGAGCGTTTCAGAGGCTACAACTACAGCCCACCAGTGCTGGAGGAGGAGCCTTCAACAGGGTCGAGCACGCCTCCTTCGTACGAAGGAGAGCATGCCCAGGTTCAAAACCATGTTAGCATACAGGGTATGATGAATCACCGCAACGGGGTTCAGTCCACTTCAGCAAGTGTGACAGATGTTAGCACAAGCCATGGACTGGGTGTCAACAATGTTAGTCCACCGGCCACAAAACCACGAAGGAGGAAAAGTATATTTATGCAATTCTCGAGGAAGAACAAGAACAAACCGCAGTGATGTGCATGGCCTTTTTGATGCAACATGTCGAAATATGTTTTTAGCATGTTTTTGGATTAAAGCAGTAATGCAGTTGGAGGTTTTTGCAAATGGACCGCATACTGGTTATGACCAGCATTACGGTTGTTTCCTGCCTCCGTTACCAGTTGCAATCCATCTCAGCCTTACATTATGTTCTGTCAAACATTGCCATCAGACACCCAATCGTGCAGCAGTTCTTGGAGACTGGCTCCCAGTATTTCCAAATGAAAAACATAAATACGAAAAATGGTTTTCTGTAAAATTCTCATCTTTCCAAGTATCAATAATTGTATCACATTATCACATGTTGACGTCTTGCAAAGGGCAGATGGGCATGAGAATTACTCTCATCGATCAACCTCAAAGGCTCGCCCTGACATCCTTTGTATGGTAGGCCTGTTTCTCCGTCTCCAAATTCCGTACAATCAGTATTGATTGGAAGTGTGCACTGTATGGACGAAATTTGTGCAAAACATTTTTGTTTTCGTTTGAATTAGGAAAAACAGAAGTGATTAAATTTCATTTGCAAATTTTGTGATTTTTTTGACATGTCGAGTGTAAACTTGTCTTGTCCCACTCATTAGTTACCGGTGATTTTCTTTTTCTGTTATTTGTTTTATTGAACTGTTTTCTGCAATAATTAGTTCGTTTTGCTGTTCCGGGTTTTTATGCAATCCCCATTAGCTTTGCAAAGAAAAATGTGCTCTGCACATTAAACATTTTAAGCCATTTTAGAATACGAATATGTTTTACACGTGTGCTTTGCTTTTTTGAGAGGATTTGGTCCTGATCGGTCAACAAGACAGAAATCCATGGAAAACCCCTGATTTTGGTGAAGTATTTGAGAAACCCCGAAGAATCTTCTGCCTTCCACTGTTTTATTGTGAACTCCAATTGGAAAATTGCTAAAGAAGAAAAATGTCTCCGTAAGATAGCCATGATCGTTGTGTTCTGATCATTGATTGGAATTAACAGATGCTGTGAGACCTCCAACATGCACATTGTCCACACAATATGTGACAAAAATGCCATTTAAACAATCCCTTCCTCTCTGTAACAATCGATGCCCAGCAAGACGAAATGAAAAAGTCTTCCCCAAACTTTGTTTAAAAAATTTTGTGTTCAGCGAACATTCATTTTGGAAAAACTCTAATTTTCCAGAACATCGGCCCAGAAATGAATTTGTGCAGGAAAGTGAAAATGTGCACAAACAAAGGAACAAAGACAAATGTTTGAGCAAATAATCACCGAAAAAGTTATGTCTGTTGCTTTTTAAATAAAAGCATACCAGCATTCGCCAAAAGAGAAATGGATGGTTAAGAATAGCAGCATTTCCAACCAACTAGAATTTTGCAACATCAGAAATGCAATTTAACAAGAACAGTGGATTGTGCGAGTGCAGAGAAAAGGAATAAAAACAGGGCATATAATCACCAAAACCTGAAGTGTGAGTGTGAGGGAGGCAAGAAAACTGTGTTCGTAAGTTTGGGAAAGGAAAAAAGGACACCTTTTGCATTGAATTGGGTCATGAAAATACTAAGTAAATAAAAATATTTTTCAATCAGGACACATTTATAAGTCACTCGATAAAATTCAATGCAGCACAGGCCAGGAAGTTGAGCCATGAAAATACAAAGAAAAGATTAAATAGGACAGTTACAGTGTCGTTTACAATGACTCTTCGGAGTTAGTCCGTTTACAGTGACTCTTCGGAGTTAGTCCATTTACAGTGACTCTTTGGGACCATTATGTGCCATTCCCATCTTCAAGAAAATGGCAGAACACATTTCGCCACTGAAAACTCTTAAGTTTTATTTGAGAGACGTCCTGCCCAAATGTTAGAGCTCTGTCTGAATAAGCGCCATGAGGAATCGATATTCAGTGCATATTGGGTATTTTGGGGAGCAACATCTCCGAGATGGAATCAAAATGCATTTCAGCACTGAACAAGTTTGAATTCCGCGAGCATCACCATCAGCAACATTGATCAATCATGCCCAACTTTTATAATCACCCTGATGAAACAAGTTTCATGAACCTAGCAGGTGATATAAACTCAAACGCTTCTTAAACATTCATACTGGTTGGCACTACAAACTACAACCTTGGCGCAAGGACAGAGTTTGTTCCAAATTTCAACAGCATCGTAGACTGCAAAGTAAAACAGAGCAGCAGGTATGTTCTTTGGTTCCCGACTGAACAGCTGCCCCACCATTACCAGGTTATGGTCAACACCAAGCACCCCACCTCTTCTTGATTGATGAGATGAACATGATATGAGAAAGGTAAAATGATTGGTCTCCATCTCCATGAATACGTATGAGGGGGGGGTTGAGGGGACCTAGCTTGCCAGGGGTTACTCAGCCGGCTTCTAGCACGGATGCACCTCCAGGTGGCTTAGATCGTGCATACTAATACTAATCTCCATGAATACGTATGTAGACAGACAAGTGAGGCGAAATGAGGTGTGCGACATAGGGCATTTATTTTTCTGGACAAAACCAGCCACAAGCTCATTCCCTCCAGATATCTCAGCAGCAACATCACATTGCATTCGTGGTAGCCACAATGGCCAGTGCTGGACAAACTCTCCTACTTCCACTGCCGCAAGCATCGCCAACTGTCAGGCTTCAACACAGATGACGCAGTCATTGGAGCTCACAAACTTATTTCTACAGCAGATGGCAGAAACTCATCTATCTTTTTGGTACTACAACAGCAATCACCATAGAACGAACTCAAAATAATCCTGATGTACCATGACCCTGTTGTTTGTGGACATTAGCTTTTTACATTGGTAAATTCCAAAAATACTTTCGAAAGCTTATTCAGCATGAAATCAATATGAAATGCAGATTTAGTGATCCGCAAAACACCTAAACTATCCATTTGAAAATAGAAATTGAGAACTCTCCACGCTTTGCCATTCAAATAACACAGCGTAACTTTGACTTCTATGCTGATTGGACAATTTTCGACAGGTTTTTAATTGTTGTGGAAATTCTGCCGTTTGCACGCTCCAGAATATTCAGTGTTTGAGAAAAGCTTGTGTTGGAAGCGAAAAGGAAAAAAATACCATTATCCTAAACGTTATAGTCACCGTGACAAACGGTTTGGCCGAGAATGGCGCAGCAAAAAAGGCCATTTTGTGTGTTTGACTGAGTCATTGCCTTTGCTTGGGGCCTGTTATCATATTCCATGCATCTACTCTTTAGCCAGTCAGAAACCAGCTGAAATTGACCTCCGATCAGAAATCTGGAAATATTCGAATCCATGAAAGTGTTGACACCACTGGAACTTCATTGAGATGATGTGGTCGGCGTGTGATGTGATGCAGTCGTGACTTAATTGCACATAAAAACCAAATTCGTCCGAGTTGTGCATTTTTTTTTTCTTTTGACGCTCATTGCTTTTTCTTTTCTGATCTCTTGCTCATCAAAACAAACTAGTTTTAAACGACTTGTCATTTTATCTGCACTTTTTCGCTCTTTTTATTCGTACAATCTTCAATTTCAGCTTATTTTGTCTATTTTTTGTTTTGCATTGTACAGTTGACAACTTTGCAGTTTGTTTGCTTCTTTACATAAAATGAAACATTTTGCCGTCTTAGTTATCAACAATTCTCTGCTTTTGCGGGAGGGTAGAGACACTTTATCAACATCGAATCGTGATGGGGAAATTGGGAAACTGCTGTTAAATCTTCTGGTTCTGTGCATTCTGTTGGGGTTGGGCATTCTGTTGGGGTTTCAACAGTTTGCTTTATCACACTTGACTGATATACAGCATGTGGGTTTTCCCGAGGAGGGAATGTGAGGCCGGTTAGGCAAACCGATGCCCTGATCACATAAGAATCTGTGTGTTGACATGTGTCATCAGCCCATGTGTTGACTGTGTCAGCGTCCGTGCTATTTTGTCAAGAAATTTACAATTCCCACAGACCCAAAGAATACCCAGAATCTGCCACTTCTGCCGCACATTGAAAACAAAGCCTTTAAAGGGATAATGAGGTGAAGGTAACCCGACAATTTTCAAGGACACTGATTGATTTCAAATTTTGTGAACTTCACAACGGTAATCAATCTCAAGGCAGTGAGGATGCCATCTTGTTATGTTCTCGAGTGAGTTGACAGAAGTTTTAAGTTTGTTGATTACCATTTTATTTGAAGTGTTTGAGGTAGTTATTTGTTTCCCCTGATCTGATGTGGTCACACGTGTCAAATTAAAAACTATCATGGCACAAGAGGGCCAAAAAGCTCGAAATTTAGTTTAGGTATCCGTGTCATCGGTCGATAACATATAATGCTTTGATGCACCTCCTCCAAACATACAGGTACAATTGCATGGAAGAGGTTAAAATGCGCCTCCGATAACAATCTCATGCTGAGAGAGGGATAAAAAAGAGAAAAAAGCAACTTTTGCATTCAAAAGGTGCATTGTCAGATGCTCAAATATTGGCTGGAATTCCATAATAAAACAAAGCATTCCAAAAATGTACATGCTTAAAAGCTTGCAGTCTGCAGCGCCGTGTTTTGTTTGAAATAGCAAAACTGAGAAATTGTGCGCTGAAGCTGAAATGGCAAAACTGAAAAATTGTGCGCCTAACTAATTCACGGCACATGCAACATGCACATGTCTCTTTGGCACCGATTGCAGCGCCGTTTGTTTGAAAGGGGCAAAACTGAGAAATTGTGCGCCTAACTAATTCACTGCATATGCAACACGCATATATCTCTTTGGCACCGATTGCAGCGCCGTTTGTTTGAAAGGGGCAAAACTGAGAAATTGTGCGCCTAACTATTTCACGGCATATGCAACACGCACAAATCTGTTTGGCTCCGATTGCAGCGCTGTTTGTTTGAAAGGGGCAAAAGTGAGAAATTGTGCGCCTAACTAATTCACTGCATATGCAACACGCACAAATCTCTTTGGCTCCGATTGCAGCGCCGTTTGTTTGAAAGGGGCAAAACTGAGAAATTGTGCGCCTAACTATTTCACGGCATATGCAACACGCACAAATCTCTTTGGCTCCGATTGCAGCGCCGTTTGTTTGAAAGGGGCAAAACTGAGAAATTGTGCGCCTAACTAATTCACTGCATATGCAACACGCACAAATCTCTTT
>JASGXE010017774.1:0-30542 GCA_030068105.1 Sinentomon sp. SZTP_YWyxl
TTGTGGGAGTGTCTTAAAATTCTTCAAAAAATTCAAGTTTTGGAAGAGATTACGTTGGTCAAATCTGTGAAGTCAATCTTCTGTGCTGTAATGTTTGCGGACATTTTTGAAATTATAGTGTTATTAGAAAATAAATTTTGTGAATTATTTGACTCGAAAATATGCATTTAGTTGCCCTGTCAACTGTGGGTACGTCACCGGAAGCTCCCGTTTTGGTGGCGGTAGAAACTGCGGTTGTGTATGTTATGGATAGAATCTTTTTTCATCTATCGCTGCTAACTCAGGACGTTTATCTTCAGATGTTTAACGGCTAGAATTTTAATCGATTGTTTGACGAATTATGAGTGGAGAAAATATTGTACATTTATATAGATACGGGAATAAATGTTTAAGTAACACACAATTCAATTGTCGGAAATTTTATACAACATAACGATATTCTATAATCAGCTTACATTCATTCCACTCTATTTCTACTTGTGTGCATTTTCTTTTCAATTAAGTAACTGCTATCATTTGCACCTCGTTTCAAATTCGATCTGTGCCTTATTTAATTACTGTAAGCAGGTTTCTGATCATAGTCTTACACGTAATCTTAATTCCAACAAAGAGCAAAGGTTATTTTATTTTCAACTATTACTGTTATAATATAAACCCATGACGATCAGATTGGATTTCGCATATTTGTTTATCTGAGTTGTAACTTAGGGTGAGGGATATTTGCCAAGAGATATGTTCCCGTTCTCATGTCGACTCTCGTGACACGTTTGTAATCGGCTAATGGAGCTTGGGATTTCCTTACCGATTTGGACGAAATTGATAACGTTTCTCATTGCTTCTTTCAAATTGTTAAAATCGTCACCTAGAAAGCGTAGTTTTTTTTAGGTTTGCGACAAACGACAAAATTAAACATGGTTTGCTTTAGTTGCTTCACAGAGCGGCATAGTGCTTGTATGAGCATAGATAAGTGATAGTAGTCTGTGTTTAACCTGAGTTTGGTCAATATTCTGGTCTTAAAAAATGTACCGCAAATCCATAAGGTGGATCATGCATGCCTTGACTTAAGACACGTTTGATTTCAAAATGTCGAGGCAATATTATCCAAAAACATTATTGTATACTGTTTAACTTCGTTTTACGAGAATATGGTATGCTGCCAAACGAATATAGCAACTGTCGCACTTGAACTTATCAAACACGAGCATGCGTGAAATAGAGTTTACGGACACGGAGTTGAATCTCTCATCTGCTAGAGAACGCAGTCTTTTGGCGTTCTTATCTCTCTACAGCTGAAATGAATAGAAACAAGGTGCATTGAATAGTGCCCTGGAGAAATTTGTTTTTGGACAAAAACACAACTCATTGTTAGTGCTCTTCCGTTCGTCGAAACAAAATAAAATTAAACGCTATTAATTGAACCCTTAACCTGAGATAAGCATACGATGTTAATTGCTTGATTCGGGTAAGGGTTTTCCCACGGATAATTTCAACTTTAGTTGGAGGAACATTAGAGTGCTTAACTTTTCCTTCGTAGCAACATTCAACTTCTGTGTCTACCATAACAACGGAATCACACGATTGTTTCACCGTGAGTTTGAATGATGGAAATGTTTTATATTCCAAATCTTTGCAATATGGGGATAAGTGGTGTCTGAACTTTAGGAAGGAATACAACATAGGCTGTTGACTCACCAAGATTTACTATCGAGTTCATGCAACCATTGATATCTTCTCCAAATGTTAGCAAGGTGGGATCCATGCTGTTGGGCGTAGCTGTGTAAATACATACACACATGATGGGATTTTTTGTTTTTTCTGTTGTTGATATGCAGGTGAACCTCAAAATGCCAATGTAAGTTCCTGCTGCTTTTCTCCTCGTGGGATGCTATGATCTGTGACAGGCGTAATGATATAGACAGGTCTCTGGGTGTCAATTAACAACGGGTCCTCTGATATCGAAGGAACATAGGGCTTCAAAGTTCTTTGATTAGGTCATATGTAGATAATAATGTGGACATTAACAACGCACCCTCTAATATCGAAGGAACATAGGGCTTCAAAGTTCTTTCATTTGGTCATATGAAGATAATAATGTGGACCGAATGACAGATATGCGTATATCAAAAAATATAAAAAATAACATAGAGTCATAGCATCAGGAGAATATCAGCGAGAAAACTATGAGCGAAATGATCGGAGCTCACAAAACTGAGGCAGGTGAGTTTTGTGTAACAAGTTATTTAATTGTGAAGAACAAACCTCCATCAGTAGGAACATCCAGGTATTGGCTGATGTTATTCGAGTATTCTGCAAAATTCAATGCATTCAAACGATATATCGATGCCCTTTTTGAAAGTGATACATCGGATAGTATGCAAACAAAATGTTGTTAGTATTTGATATAAGTGTCTTTGTTGTGGGTTTTCAACAATTGTAAGCACACAGGTTTGTTGAAAGTTTTTTTCTTTACCGGAATGTGAGATACTAAATCGCCAAGTATGCCTTGGGAAAAAACAGCATCCTGTTTTCCGTGCTGCATATATGAGTGAAAAGGTTCAATTTTTACAAGCTCTTACAGTACACCAAGTAATCGAAGAAACATTGGCGTTTTTGCGAGTTCCATGGAAGGATAACTTGCTGGAACTCCTTTATTGAGATATTCCAACAAGATATCCGTGAAAATTATTCAATCGCATGTTCGATGATATGTCAGAGAGGCCGACTTTGCCGCTTGTCTGCGCATACAATGATCGAAAATCTGAAGTATGGTTATCTCGTGCTGGATATCACGAAATATTAACTCTGATTCAATTTCGTTGCACTGCAGAGATTGTGAGAGAACCAGCGTTGTTGCGTACATTTTTCATAGTAAATTATTTCTAATGGTTTGCAACTTTGGAGTGTTAAAAAACCCTCAGGCGAAGAACATGTTCGCAAGCATTGTCCCAAAGGCTACCGTGATCACAGCAAGCGAATCTGATTAAAATTCCGGTGTTATGATAAATCAAAATTTTGCAATATAGAATGATGTGAGATTACTCACTGTTGAGTATTATCGCTAATTGATCGGAACGACCTTTGGATATGGTTCTGCCTGCGTCGAAAATAAAAACAATGAAAAACAAGATTTTACGTTCGCTTCCAGGGAAGCCATGGTTTTGTCTTTTGCAGTGCAGTATACTTTGAAAGTGATTTTCAGCACAATTGTAAAAACTGCATAACCAGATAGTTTGGCAAAATGATCAAATTAAAAATGGCATGTGTGGAAGATATGAGAGTGTGTCATCCGAACTGCAGTTTCTGTTCTGTCTGCTCTTTGCGCCCAAACTGTCACATGACAGGGTTCTGAGAGGGAAGCAGTGTGGATTCAAAATTCTGGGAAGGAATGGAAACTAGAGAGAACGACTGTTGGGAAATATCTAAAAATGATTGCAATGTATTCAAGGATAACAAAAATACACACGTGTCTTGCGTAAGTTTTCTACATTCGCATGAAGCGCAGTAGGAATAACACGAGAATGTGATTTGCGGATTAGGCAGCTTTTCAGTTTTTGTATATAGGAAAAAGGTCAGGGGTAGCCTTGGCCGAAGGCTAGGGGGTAACGTACCCTCTTGATCAACACTCTGGTTGCTGTGATAAGTAATAGAGGTACGTGAACGACTGTATACATAATTTCCACTCACACCCACAACGCTTCAACATGCAGTCAATTTAGCAGATGGATGAACGCTTCCCAGCAATGGAAAAGGAATGGCGTTGAGGATAGAAATTAAAGTTTCACAACACCAATATCCACATCGAATTGGCTGCTGTTTTGAAGTTGAGTGTGAATGCAAATGGAAAGTCTGGCTGATGGTGAAGGTATACAATCAGCGGCAGAATTTCGGAAGCTTTGATTCAATTCACAAAGCGAATCGACGTTGCCATGGAAACCGTTTTATTTGTTTTGCGATTGACGGATGATGTGAAAAGTTGCCAGAATAAAACCGAAATGAGCGGTCGAATTGCATCCACTTTTTGAAGAGTTGCGACCATTTTCCGTGATCATCTTTTTATTTTTCGTAATGATGATTTGCTATAGATGATTAAAGTGCTTAAATATGCGCTTTATCCACTCGCAACTGGATGAATTCGACAGATTTGAAGAAGGCAGTGAAGGTTATAGGTAGGATGGCGAGGGAGTGTAGAACATAATTGCATAGAATAAAATGTTTACATTTTTAAACCGACGGAACAGAAAAAACTAATCAGAGGTTTCATAAATAACACAAAAATCTTCAATTTGGTTCAATTTTTGATCATTGTTCCGAGTTATCATCTTGCAAAGCACAAAGTCCATGTAAAACTGTACAATCGTATAGAATAAAATATTCACATTTTTTCACGGATCGCAGAGAAAATTTAATCAGCTCTTCGTTTCCGTAAATGATAGAAAAATTCCAAATTTGGGCTAAATCCATGGCAAATTTTTTGAGTTATCGATTTGCAACGAAAATCGACGATTTAAAACAGGACTTGTGTTTTCAGTTTCCGGGTAAAAATAACATTTTGTCTCAGCAGACGACGCATTCGCGTCTGCAAAAGACAAAACAACAAATGAAGTCGCACGTACAATGGATATAAAGATATAAAATTTTAGGAGAACTTAAATTTGGAGATAGTGATACAATATCGATGGTTTTAAACATTTAAAAAGTACGATAAAGTTTTATAACGCGAGGAAATGGTATTCTGTAACGAACTCATTACTGCTTTTGGCATACTCTGCAGGGCTGTTCACAAAATTCTTTCTTCAAGATCTTTTCTCAAAATTCTGTGAATATAGCTTGTTAAAGTCAAAGTTTGTCAAACTTCCAATCGCTAGCAATCCTTTCCGAAGCAGACTGTGCACAATAATTAAAAATATAATTAATTATTTACGTGATTATTAAATTCATTGTATTATGTCCAGAAGACCGCCTGACTTTCAATAGAGTCGTTAAAATTTATAGCATTAATGATGGCTGTGATTTGGTAGAATAGGCGATTTGCTTCACAATATCAATCCAGCTTTCGACTGATAATACCATAGACTCAGTAAGAATGGTTAAGTGGTCGTCGTTATAGGCTATTTTGAGGCATTCCAAACTCCCCCGCGCGTGTCTGGCCTGCTATCACCTTGGGCCAAATAGTGTTTTGAAGAGAGAACTGAAATTAATAAACATTCAGACGCTGTAAGCAGTGGTAGGCAAAAACATTTGAATTACAAAATTGAGAAGTAGTGGATGGGGGCAGCACAACAGTCCAAAGTAAATACTTGAAGAAGGTGGAGTGAAAGAGGCCTATTTACTTTGCCCTCAGGGTGCAACCGTAATGTACAGACTAGTAACATCAGGTGGCACGGGAGAACTGTTTGAATGAAATTCTGGAATTTATTTAAAATTTGTTGATGAACTCATATTCCGGAAGGCAATTGAAAGAGTGTGGTACATAAGATAAATCAACGGCAATATAAATCAATACAGGTAATGTGCTACCCCAGGCCGGAACAACTGGGTTTACAGCTCGGGAGAAATATAAAGCAACCGGATAGACCCTGATAGAATAAATGTGCTAATTTGCTCCATGTGACTTTATCTAATCAAATTGGTAGCCACATTGGGCAAAATCACTCAAAGGCAGTACGGTCTCATAGTTACTCGATGGCGCCTCGGCGACAATTCAACATGCCTTCCTAGAAATGGTCCAGTACTTTCATATGGAAAATCTGGATATTTTATCTTTTTATTTCCTGGAATTTATCCGTAATCTCCACGACAAATCAAAGACAAATTCTTCAAAGAAGCCTTCTACACACTATTTGTTTGTGAAAAGCTGCCATCTTGCTGGTAAATTCGTGGCGGGATTTAAAACTAATGAAATGATTTAATGAAAGAATGCAAATTAACTACCAATTATCTAACTACGAAAACCTAATCTGCGGGTTCATATGGCCAAAATTAATGCGTCAATAACTGATCTAAGGAAATTTACCCAATAGTTGACCCAGTTATATTGTTTCAGGTTTTGATCCTTTGTCATGTTAAAAGCCGCTCATTTCTTTGAAATTCAGACTTTAATTTCATCTCATTTCATTGTCCTTCCAACCTCACTCGCTATAATGCTAGCAGACTTGACCATAGACCAGAGATTCTTCTTACATTTCTCGTATTCGACCGCTTCTTTCAATCTGTCTTCCATCTCAATCAATGCTTTCCCCATGTCTTTCGTTGCAGCGGTCTTGTACGTAATACCTGAAACAGGTTCAAAGGATGATCAAAGCAATGCTGATGTATCAGCAACCGAACGCAACAACTTGAGAGTCGCTTTTTGGCATCACGGAATCAAGCTCTGATGGATTATTCGATACGCGTATCGTTTCTTTGCAAAGAAAATTTTGATCATGGCGACGTACTCCACGCGTTATTTTAACTGCCAAGGGTAATTCCAACTTAGGGTTTTTTTAGCATTCGTTGCATGTCGGAATTAACTGGAACAGTTAAGACATTTAAGGTTTTTTTAAATATCTTGGAGATATCTTCTACTGTCACCGTGGACAACCAAATTCCGTCCATTTGCCATTTTTTCGCTTTTTGGTTTTTTATTGCGTTACAATTTCATTAAAATTTCCTGCTGGAAATCTTCAGAATCGATCTTAGTCAGCAATCATACCGTTGTGCTGAATGCTCTAAACGATGAATTATCGACAGAATGACACACTCGGCTGTTGAATTTTCGTTGCCGATTGGGAATACCAGTAGATTTCGGGAATTGTATGCGAAATTCAAGCGCGATGTAATGGGCGTGGTAGAGGTGCTCAAAACATGCGAATGGCGTGAAAATGTTGTGTCAGATTACGAACTATATTTGAACAGTGAGTTGAGTAACTACTCAACCACGTCGGTTGGCAGAAACAGAATGTCCATAGGGCAGCAACTCTTGTCGTAACCGTCGTAACTATGGTGTTTGCATATCAGAAAGAGAGGCATCCGTGTTTTCGCTTTAAATTTAAATTGCATGAAATCTGAATTGAAAACGTCGCTTTTTCCTTTACTTAATCTATTTATCTTTTAATTTATTAAAGAAAAATGCTCATTCGGTTTACAAAGAATATTTGCAACCAGCCAACCCGTTATCGAAAAATTTACAGATTTGCAAAGCCGTAAAGCGCTCTAAACTTGAATAGATTTGTTAGTTGGCACACAGTAGGTGCTCATACCGGATTTATATTTTCATGTAATATTATTTTCCATGCTTAACGTTTATCAATAGGTCTATTTTATTTGCCGTGTTTTCTAGCCGCAAAACATTGGGGTTGTGAAGTGATATGATGATTACGGGTCCGATCTCCGAAAAGGAATACCGAGCTAAATCTCCGGTAATAAAATCTCGGTTTTTTGCCGTCCTTCCGTTTGGTGATACGTTTCCTAATTGAGGGTTCTGCAACATTTGTACGCGCACAAAATTGTTTTTCAATTTAACAAAAAAAGATATCTCGTGCCCATGCAGTAGGCTTAGCGAGTTATTGCATTGGACGTCATTTTATTGTTGACCAGTCGAAGTCGATGAAGATTTTTCCAATTTTTGGCGGTTTTTTACATAAGTGACGGCAGCATGCATGCGACTAGTTTTCTTTTTATCCCTTCTTTTATGAAATCTCGCTTGCGCTACAGCTGCCGATCCGGAGGAAGTAAAACTTAGACGGATCTATTTCGAATAATACATCAGCAATTTCAGAGAATTGTACCAGTATGCGTGTTAATGCACGGAGAGTGTTATCTCGATTGCCCCTTTCTGCTTTTTTTTATTCCATTATGTTCGAAAGCTTTTTTGGGGAAGTTGGTGAGACTTCCTTTTATCTTTAAAACAAAAAAATAAAAAATGCTCACCGGCCTTCTCCGAAAGCAGCGTGTTGAAAGTGTCTAGGTCTCTCTGAAATTTTGTTTTACCTGGGTTTTTACCTGGTAAAAATCGGAGAGAAATATAGGGTTCTTTGGATATCTTTGGATGACAAAGAGAAACAGAATGGAGGTGACCCAAGAAAAGTTGGGCATATTTGGCAATTAAATTAGTTGGTTCCCCACCACTCCAAAGAAGATACACAATCAATTAACTCGGACCCTGATCTGAGGCAGCTATGAGTTCCTGTCAACTAGCTATAGATAAACGAGGGATCCCACGTATTTAAGTCCAGCGTTTCGGAAAGATTGTGATACTAGGTAACTTATTGCAAACCGATTCCGCTAAAAGTCCCGGTAGGATACCTTCGAACCATGTTTCAGGTCCGATGAAAATAATGGTATGACATCGGCATATTTCTATTACCTAATCCACGTTGGCCAAAATCAAAATTACAAGATAGTTTGCTCCTCTTTCGTGCCAAACATCAGATTAAAACACTCAAAACCTTTCATTCATTGACAACTCACTGACAGAGCTCCGAAAGAAAATGTAGAAATTTTTGTTTGCTAAAGTTCCAGGGAAAATATGAAATACCATTCTAAAATTGGCTGTGCTCACTCTGCAAAATGTGTCGCTTTATTGCTCTTTCAGTGAAATTTCCGAAGGGTCCTTCAATAATTTTTAAACTAATAGAATGAATCTGCAGCGGTTAAATCCCTTATCTTCTTTATCACGAATGCTACAGACTGCGACATCTTCCTTGAAGGCTAACGGCTATTTGTAGGTACTTGTAGCACAGGAACATGATCAATTTCTGCAGCGCTGGCCTTTCTAGCTATCACTAAGGCTGAACGATTATGCTTTTTTTAAACTCCGGGAAGAAGTGACGCATTTGCAAATTGGCTTGAACGTGTATTGAAGTTCTCTGGTAGACTGATTTTTCTTTTGGAGTAAACAAGACATTTTGGACACACATCTCTGTCACCTTGTTGGTTATCAAAAATGTTGTTGGTGATAAATGCCGCATTCGAAGCCCAGACGGATTTTTATGGATTTTGTTGATCAATCGCAAATGCGTCAACCACTGACTCCTTGGAGATAACTGCACTTGTCTGCACTTGAACTCAGCATATCCGACTTCGATTATACCGTTCTGAATTTTAGACCCTCAAAGCTGCCCAAAATAATCCACGTGGGGTAATTGGGTGGTAGTTTAAAAGTTGTAGCAGAATATTTAAATTCGCAAATTTCATGCTAAACTTAAGCTGCAAATTGCAACACGTGACAAGTGGGAGAACGCTAATTTACATTAAAAGATATGCGTGCATGAGGTGAACACCATCTGGATTCAATTCCTTGACTGAATCCTGCAGTAAACGACATAGAAGAACGCTGCCATAAAACGAGTTCTACGAACTCTCGTAAATATGATATAAAATTAAAGGAAACGGTTCAACGACAGCAACTTCAAATCAAATAATCGTTGTCGAGCATCGCAAAAAGTATATACGTAATTATGAATCCAAGACACTAGAGAATATCTGCAGAGAAACAGCGTCAGTACACCCTTGCAGATTTGTTCAACAGAAAAGCAATGGTCACATGTGTTTTACCACTTTGAAAAATTTCCACACAAAAGGATATTATTTCAGTGGTACTAAAATACCGACCTGCTGCAAATTATTAGTTTTATGTGCACATGTCTGCAGCTTCAAGCCAGGGGATCTTAGGAATAACAAATCTGAATCCATTTGGAGGTGTGCGTGTGTGTGGGTGTGTGTAATTGTTATTGTAATGGTACTGGTATTTGTATTAAGATTAACGATTTAAGTGCAAAGATCAAATTTGGAAGAAAAAACATCCATAAAACGATTTGATCTTCATGATTCGAATAATAGCGTGTAAACCAAGTAAATTGATCACGAAACAGAATTGTTGCGACTATAACAACAGAGGATCAATTCATTTCTGAAAGAAACGACTGTGATTATCGCATATAAATGTCATTTCAATGAGTAAATTATAAAGAAGTAATTGCAATGGAAAATTCGCTGAAGCAGAGTTTTCAAAATTTGCAAGCAGTTATGAGTTCTTCCATGCAACCTACGACTGTTTTGTGTGAGTGTTTTTGTGTCATGAGGTTTAGCCACAAAATGGTCGTTCGTTTCTTAGATGGATGATTGTGTTGCATTTTCATTTCAGGGTTACGTTGATGAGCATCGATTGTTCAACTATGTGTGCTCCTTTAGGTGAGTCATGTATGCATACGACTGCATACCTGGTCTGTTAGAGAAGATATGTTTGAGCTTCGGTGATCTTCATGAACTGGATCGGCAAAGTCCCACGGTGTGTTTGCAGTAGTCGCCTTAGCCGTGGTTGTGTGTTTTCGGTCGTTTTTTTCGAATTTTGTGGACGTTGCTGGTCTGTCAAGGGATTTGCTGAACATATACGTGTCTCAACCGGAGAGTTTGTAGCTAGAAATGCATATGTTGTAGATGGATTGGTAGTGTTGTAGAGAGAAAATGAACCTATTCCACTCCTTTTCATGTTGTAGATAGATTGGTAGTGTCAAAGAGAGAATTTGAACCTATTCCACTCCTTTTCATGTTGTAGATAGGTTGGTAGTGTTAAAGAGAGAATTTGAACCTATTCCACTCCTTTTCATGTTGTAGATAGATTGGTAGTGTTAAAGAGAGAATTTGAACCTATTCCACTCCTTTTCATTTTGTAGATAGATTGGTGGTGTTAAAGAGAGAATTTGAACCTATTCCACTCCTCTTCATGTTATAGATAGCTTGGTGGTGTTAAAGAGAGAGTTTGAATCTATTCCACTCCTTTTCTTGTTGTAGATAGATTTGTAGTGTTAAAGAGAGAATTTGAACCTATTCCACTCATTTTCATGCAAAATGTTTTTGACGTGCTTACTTAGATTGTTGTAAGATTTCGAGTTATAGAAATCTCCGAGTTATAATTCTGAGGTTGATGCAAACTTACTCTTGTTCGCCGCGGCTGTAAACAGAAAACAGGAAAGACATGGTTTTTTCTATAATCACTATTTAATCCGCTTCTCTGCTGCGTTTCATTCAATTGCTGAACAGGAGGCCTTAAAATTATTTTACAATTTAAAACACATGGTAAAATATGAATAAAGGACTCTGAGTGCGTGATGTTGCGTCAATTACGTAAGTTCTGTGTCAAATTATTCTTTCTGAGCTTGTCAAAAAGACTTTCACTGGAATGTCCATTTCGTCAAAAATATAAACCTCTATGGGGGCAAAATTCACACGCCAGGTATCTCTTGAACTGAGCTTTACGTTTTAAACTTGATGCCGAATTTTGCCAGACCTGCAGTGAGTCAAATTATATTATTTTCAATAATTTCTATTTTTCTAAATTTTTAACATTAATTTTGCTTAAAATGAAGATTAATCATAAAAGACGGATACATTCCTAACGTATTCGTAATGTCATGGGTGTAGTATCCTGCAGCGATTTTACCACAATCATCAACACTTCGAAAACTCCGAGGTTGGATAGCAAAATTCTATTACATTTTGTATCATCAATCAAACTTTCACTTTTTGGTACGTCAACATACAACGTGAATATATGCTCCCTGTATCGAGAAAGAATCGGCAGGAAAATCTTTAGAATTGCTTCTGATTGGACTCGTATTGTCCCTGTGGTTGTATATTCCTGCCATAATGATAACTTCTGCTTATTTAGGTTTTCCGTAGCCAGGTTTTATTTTGAGCCCGGTTTTGGAGCCAGGTTTTATTTTGAGCCTGGTTTTTATTTTGAGCCTGGCAGATGTGTAAGTGGTTTCGTTGGGCTGTCTGTCAGTTCATGAATCTTGTGCTTTATCGCGCCAGGATATGCGGTCTTCCACCGACAGCAGCAATTTCAGCTGATGCCATCCTCAGGACGCGGTTTTCCTTAGAGGATTGCTTGCCTTAACTCTAACCAGAAGCTTTGCTCCTGGAGTAGTACAGATTCAGGCAAGGTGGCTGTGATTGTGGTTTTCCACAGCCACACTACCGACGAAGTGCTGTCTATTGTAGAACGTTAAATGTTATTTGGTCTGTCGGTTTCCGCGGTCACCAACTGAAAATTAACTTGCAGCGGTAACTACTCGTATTTCTGGCAGCCGTGTATTTGCTTCTCCATCCCGTTCTTTCCGACTTTTTCATAATTTCATCAATATTATCTTAATTATGATTACATCTTCCGATGAAATGCAGGTACAGCAATCATGTAACCTATAGGAAGTGTCGTGCTCCAGTTGAAATAAAGTATCGCGAAGAAATGTTAGACGGAATATGTTGTCACTGATTTTTTTATCTTTATATTTTCCTGTGACCAGCCGAGATCACCCACAAGATGCCGTTACTTGGTTTCAGCTCGCTCAGTGTTATTCTTCCAGGTCCCGGTTTGCACTTTCTTACGTGCTCACCTTAATATTAATTCGGCATACTTTTTAAAAAAAATCTCTCAAATGGACAGAAAATAAATCTAACCTGATGCCAACATTCAAAATTTATGTTTTTTCTATTTCAAGCATACGAGATTTTGAGCATAGAGCAAACAATCGCGCAACAACCTCACAACGATACGCTACAATTTGAAATTTGCAAATATTCAAGGTCATGACTTTTTAATTTAATTTAATTTAAAAGACAATACTGCCCGTAAGGAGTTGAGGGCAGGGAGCAACCTCCAGTGAACATGCAAACACACAACATAAAATGACAACATAACTCTACAGCGACCAAGCCACAGTCAAGAATGTTAAAAAAACAGCAAAGAACAGAACGAAGTAAAAAAAAACAACAAAAGAATGAATAAATCATGAACCCGAAGGGAGAGGCGGCTGAACGGAAGCTCTGACAGTGCCAAGTTGGGTCAGGAGGGGTGAAGAAGGGAGGAGGTTATTCCAATCCCTGATAGTTCGAGGAAAAAAGGAATGCAAGAGGACATTACGCCGGGGAACCGGATAAGTCATTGCGAAACCGTTATCAGTGCGGCGCTGAGTGGACTTAACAGCATAACAAGGTGGGATTAAAGTAGCATTTTTTCATATGACTTTAATATCTACTGTAAACATGTTATCGAGTTGATCACGAAAAACGCACCTCGCTTGCCTTGGGGTTCTGCAATACGTGTACTGAGTGCATCTATCCTCTTCACCACATCCCTTAATTCTTGTTCTAGTTTAAAACAGTTTTGGAAAGCCACATAAAATTTCGGCGTACTTTTGAAAAGCAACAAAATTCACAGAGAAAATACGGAAAGGAGAGGATTCAGTGTAAATAAACATGTCCGATTCGTAAGAATAGATATTTACTTATGATAAATTTTCTGATGCTACCAAGATTAGCATCACAATGATACACAATATTCACACAGGAGACATGGATAACATTTGAAAATCTCATTAGATGATGGCTCCAAGATCCTATCGAGAAGGCAAATAGCGCAAGAGAATAAAGTAGGCGGCAATCCGAATATTTTGAAGACAAACAGCAAAATGTCCGTCTCCAGAACGTGCAGGTGGTCCCAAATATGGTTGTCTTGTGATAGCTTAGATATTTAGATGGTGGGTCACGGCAATAAAGCCAGTTTTCGACAACAGATCCCCAACGTACACTAAACAAAAAATCGTCAGTGATAAAATGTGCTCCGATCCCCCGTTTCCGCGCAATAGCCTAACTTAGATATTTAGATGGTGGGTCACGGCAATATAGCTAGTTTTGAAGAACAGATCCCCAACGTACACTAAACAAAAAATCTTCCGTGATAAAATGTGCTCCGATCCCCCATTTCCGCGCAATAGCCGAACATAGATATTTAGATGGTGGGTCACGGCAATAAAGCCAGTTTTCGAGAACAGATCCCCAACAAAAAATGTTCAGTGATAAAATGTGCTCCGATCAGCCGTTTCCGCGCAATAGCCTAACTTAGATTTTAGATGGTGGGTCACGGCAATAAAGCCAGTTTTCGAGAACAGATCCCCAACAAAAAATGTTCAGTGATAAAATGTGCTCCGATCAGCCGTTTCCGCGCAATAGCCGAACTTAGATATTTAGATGGTGGGTCACGGCAATAAAGCCAGTTTTCGAGAACAGATCCCCAACAAAAAATGTTCAGTGATAAAATGTGCTCCGATCAGCCGTTTCCGCGCAATAGCCGAACTTAGATATTTAGATGGTGGGTCACGGCAATAAAGCCAGTTTTCGAGAACAGATCCCCAACAAAAAATGTTCAGTGATAAAATGTGCTCCGATCAGCCGTTTCCGCGCAATAGCCTAACTTAGATTTTAGATGGTGGGTCACGGCAATAAAGCCAGTTTTCGAGAACAGATCCCTAACAAAAAATGTTCAGTGATAAAATGTGCTCCGATCAGCCGTTTCCGCGCAATAGCCGAACTTAGATATTTAGATGGTGGGTCACGGCAATAAATCCAGTTTTCGAGAACAGATCCCCAACAAAAAATGTTCAGTGATAAAATGTGCTCCGATCAGCCGTTTCCGCGCAATAGCCTAACTTAGATATTTAGATGGTGGGTCCACGGCAATAAATCCAGTTTTCAAGAACAGATCCCCAACAAAAAATGTTCAGTGATAAAATGTGCTCCGATCCGCCGTTTCCGCGCAATAGCCGCCCAAAAGACCGGTGAAAAGCGTCACTCTTTCAATGGGTACAGACCGCGTCCCACTTTTAGTGAGTTACACTGAAAAAGATACTCTTTCACCGGTTTTTGGGGCTATTGCGTGGAAATGGGGGGCTAGAGCACATTATTTCACAAAATATGTTTTATACATTATGCTTTTGGGAATCCGTCCTCGAAAAGTCGATGTTGTGGTGTGACCCTCCATCTGAATATCTCAGTTATCGCAAGGCAACAACGATTTGGGCATTTTTGGATTTATGGGGGCACTGCGTGGACTTAGAGGGCCGGACTGTATTTCGTCACTGAACATTTTGTGTTTTACTTGTTCCATAGAACCTGCTCTGAAATGTTCATGGTTCTGCGGTGATATCCTAACTACCACATAAATCCGCCAAACAGGCCCATTTTGGGGGACTTTGGGGGCAATTTTGATTTGTTTTGCCATCAGGAACATCTCCACGAATTTTGGCTAAGTGTTTTTTGGGACACCCTCTAAAATAAAGTTCATGCTCAAACACGAATGATTGTGAAAACGATTAAGAAGAGTGCAGTAATTTAGTTCTCGAAATCATGACGGTTGAACTACTTCAAACAAACTCACTTTCACCAGCCTTTGCTTCAGTATAGAGATCGTGAACCTGTTTTCCTGAAATAAGTTATTACGAGTGAATTTGAGTTGTATGCTTACACACCACAAGTCCCCTACAGCGTTTACCTAGTAAAATATAAGCATGATTTTGCCTATTTTGGAATTAAGGTGAAACAGGCTCAGAATAGCATATTAGAAAAGGCAAGATTTGAAATACGAGTATGGTATTGAAAACGTTGGCGGCAAAGTGGACTTTTCACGATTCTTCTGCGTAACATCCAGACGCCAAAGGATATCGAATACTCCATTTTGCATCTCTCGGAGACAAGGTTATCGTTGGGAAGCTTAAAAACTGGCAGCTAGATGAGAACACGAGTGTGTCCTCTTCGATCAATAAACGTTTCCAAATGTTGATTAAATTCTGACATTACGAAATTTCCCTAGAATTTCTTCACGTGGTATTGGCCAGTTGTACACAACCGTTTCCTGGTAGGGAGGTAGACAAAATGAATTGCCCGCTGTTTTCAGGTGCCCAGAAAAAATACCAGCCCAAAACATTTTCATACTATCTACTGGAGACCGACTTGGACCGGTTCGGCCTGCTTGTTTTCGAAACGTACCGAAATCGCCGGTTGCACTGAAGTCATTTTTTATTCAGATATTCGGAAAGCACATTTCATCAAAGGCAATCTCGAAAGCGAATTTCGGTGGTCTAGTGGTCAAGGTACTGGACTACAAATCCGATGCATTGGGATCGATTCCAGCAGGGAGCGATTTTTTTTTGGCTGGGCGACTTTTTACATTTTTCAGCTGAGGGACACCAGGAGGGAGGCGGTAATGAAGAGCAGGTCAAGGGAAGTGAGGTTAGGTTAGGTCAGTTCAGGTTGAAATAGCATTAAAATTTTTCGTTCGTCTTATGAAAATGAGGTATTTGCTGCAATGACGTCAGTGCAACCTGTGATTCGGTATAGGTTTCGAAAATACGCGTTCGGCCTGCCCATTTGTCCTATCTGATCTGTTATTTCTGCACTCTCCGTGGTAATAAAAACGCACATCATCTGCTGAAGAAATCACTGTTTTTTTTCATAATTCTCATAAATCATAAGCATTTAGAACGAAATATTTGACAAAATCAGCTTGATCCAAGCCTGACAAAATCAGCCTGATCCAGTGATATGTCATGGTTTCCTCAGTTTTGCTCGATTTCAAAAATTGGTGGGGGCGTTTTATGAACATATTGGCGACATAATTCCAATGTTTGATTCAAGACTAATTTCAAATCAAACGCGAAAAATTCACTCAGAATCGCAGAAGAAATCCTGATAATGATTTGGGAAAACAATTCTATAGGCACAGTAGCCACATGAGTTCCTAGGCCACAGACCTGTTACTAACGATTATTAAGGTAGGGCCTATTTTAAACATTATTGCGACAATCAGAGATTCAAAAATGAAAAACAAAATAGACCAGTGACCTAGTCCTCTTAGCTTAACTTTATCTTCTTGGTGATAATCAAATGTAAGGGGCAGAAATATGAATAAAAAGTGGCCAAATAATGAAAACTAATAATGACAAATGAAACAATATAATTTTTATAACATCAGGAACTGTGCTCAATTTAGAGTGATGCCAGAAGGTGTCTATCTCTGAACCCACTTGAAAGCGCTCGGATATCAAATCCTATATGTGTAACGAGCGCTTAGCCGCAGAAAACAAATTTTGTTTGAGCTTAAATTATAAAAAAAAAAAAAAACTGAGGTGGTAAGCTGATTCACTTACGCTTCTGCATTACTAGATCACTCAAATCCTTTTGAGTTTCTGAAAAATCAGTGGATCACTTCGATATTTTCGATCTCAACAATTGATCCAACCAGTTAATCTTTAATTAAACAATTTTTATTCGACCTTCATAGACAAATTGAACTGTTCAAATGCGTTAAATATGAACCCCGCCAAACATAAACAAATGAAAGCCAAGATAAAATTAAACCAGAGTGGTACTTTACAAAACATGATGGCATCCCCACCTGAATGTCGCGGTGTAAACAGGTCCGTGTACTTGCATACCATTCCAAATTGCTTTGAAGGACTTTCGCAAGTCATCAATATTTCGAATTTACCTGAATTCAGATCCGGAAACCGGCCTCATCAAGTCCGATATCAGGTCTTCACATGGAAGTGTGATCAAATAGGTTTGGCAACTTTAGGGGAATTTTGACATTTGAAGGGGCTTGACCCCCATTTTTGACACTCGAAGTAATGCCGTGAAAAATTTCTCTGGCATCAGATGAGGAACAAGAAATGAGATAACAAGTGGCTGGGCTGTTGAGATGCTGCCTTCCGAAGCATTTCTTATTGTAAAATCATCTGGATCAATTCAATCATATTGGTCTTTACCTAAGCAATACATTTTTCAACCGTTCCATTTAATATTATTATCGATACTGAGAACTGTTCCCGCTGTTGACGACCCTTGCATCTTTTATCTTCGAATGATTCGGCTTCGAGACTGCATCTATTCATTCTCAAAACGATTTTTACCTCAACTTAGGTGGATATAGCGTGGAGGTTTGGCTATGTAAACTTTGGGTTTATATCGCTTCCACTTTAACACGATCTCTTCCGATTAACAAGCCGTTACCTGCTATATTTTTGTGCCTTATTCATACTCGTGGTGGTCTACGAGTATGGTTAAAGATTTCCACTGCCTGCAGTGGATTTCGAACACGTTCCTAAAATTCATTGCCATCGTCCTTTTCCCCATTTTCTTGAAATTTTTTATCAGACTCGCGGAAGCACTTAAAATTTCTACTATCGCACCTATCCTCAAATAGAGCAATATCTCTTCGCACCACAGCTCTACCAACCAATTTAACTCTGAATGAACAGCTGCAGTGAGATATTTGAAGGCATAATACAAAATGTATTTCTTTACAAATATTTTTAGAAATATTTGTCTTTTAGGAAATTTTAGGAATTTTAGGAAATTTTAATCTTTTGCGATTCGATGGATTTTCCCATCTCTTGCCACCATGGCTTCGAATGAGGATTTTCCTGCATCACTCAATTCTGTAATTTGCATGAGTTTTTTGGATCCCTCAATCGTAAAAATCTAGTCATGCAACATAGATTTTAAACGGTAGATTAAGATTATGCCACAGTACTCATAGAAATATATTTTCTCTTCTTACTGCGTTCAATTACCGCATTCGCACCTTGTGAAAGTTACGAGTATTACCCCTTGTGGAAAGTGACCAACCAACACTGCATGTGAACTTGTTTTTAGTAATCATTAACGAGCGTCTATATCATACTGTTTAACCCTCTTGCCAGAAACCGTAAGGAATTGGAATGCCCTCAACCGCCAATTCGTTCCACGGACTTTCAGAGCTCTCCGAAAATATGAACCCGTTACAAACATCCTCATTGTGGTAATTTCATTTTATTCAATCGTTGAGGTTGATGATCTGAATTTTATCATTGTTGGCTCATTTTCCGAGCGATTAGGTTTTAGGTTTCACTGTTTCCTGCATATATCTGAAGTGTTTTAGCATCTGACTAGATAAAAAGACAATTATAATGATAAACAGTCATTCTAAATCGTCACTTTAGCAAATCAGTCTCAAGTCTCATGGCTGCACCAAAATAAGGTCAGCAAACGAATTACTGATCCACATATTTATTTTCTAATTTTCATTATAGAGTCGCACCAGACAAGAAGAGATACAATTTGAAATCCATTTTCATGACAGAAAATATTTTCAATAAATATTATAAATAAGTGTATAAACTTACGTTCTGGGTCATTTGTGAATCTTTTCAACTTTTGAATTGAGTCTGTAACAAACAAGCAAAAAAATTGAATTTGGAGTTTATGGAGATTTATTTTACATTGAAATTTGAAACATTCTATATTTCAAATAGCCTGCCTTCATTAGAGAGTGGATTTCATTAATTTAATCAAATTATTGAAATCCTCTCTCTAATGAAGGCAGGCTATTTGGAATATAGAATGTTTCAAATTTCATTGCAAAATATGTGCAAAATATGTGCAAAATATGTGCAAAATATGTGCAAAATATGTGCGAAATATGTGCAAAATATGTGGATTCAGGTATTTGTTTAAAATTGGAAGATTTTCTTTACAATGGAAGAATCTTTATCTTTGGTGATTCCATGCAACCTACCAATTGTGGAGTTTTCTCTTTGACAAAATGTTTTGGACATTTGATACAAACTGGACATTGAGGAAATAAAGACCACTGAATTTGGTACTTTCACCTCTCCTTGCTTCCATTGATTGCTTTCCATTTCGTCGATAAAAATCCATATCTCCCGAAATAATTTTAAGACAATGTCCCCAACTTCTCTATTCAATTCTAAAAATCCATCCTTTTTCGATTTTTAATCTTTTCATCCCCGGAAAAGGTTCCGATAGACCTCGATTATGGCGTAGTGTTCGTTACTTCCATGTTCTAGGGGTAATTTTTGAATACTTAACAGAAACGCGGAACGCAAAGCGCGACATTGTGACGTAGCGATTGTAATGTTGCAGAGTGCGTTCAGCAGACTTTATCACAAACGGACTTAAGCATAAAAGGCCAAATAACATGAAGTTATTCCTAACTGCCTGGATCATACCCGATTCCTGTTCTCTTTGTGGCATTCTGTCTTTCTTTGAGGAACTAAATTTTTTCCTTTAACCTTTCTTTCTGCCTTCAATCTGTCTTTCCGTGTTTCTTTCCATCTAACTTTCATCCTCCCAGGTAAGTCTTTATGCCCTTCTGCATCTTATTCTTTTTATATTCACGATTTGTATTTTGGAATTTAGCTTGCTATGTAAATGCAAACATACAATCGTATAAACAGTCAAGGAATATGAAAACAAATTAACAGGGCAACGAAACGACCATGAGACAATAAAGAGAGAACAACATGGAATGTGATCAAATAATTCCGAGTTAGATATGAAGTTTTGACCATCTCTGTTACCGACCGGCCCTTCGGTCTGATTTCTTTCCGAATTTCTTCTCCTACTTCTTATAATTCCACAGGCATCCTCTTAACATGGTTATGTAGTGTGATTCCACATTGAATCTTTTCTAGACTATGCTCAGTCGATCACTGAGCATAGGCTAGAAAAGATTGATGATGATGAATCCACGTGAGTTCAGAGCGAAGGCAGAGAACTGTTGTGGCAAACTTGCAAAACAGCATAATTCAGCAACACCCAACGTGGACCTTCATAGGGATCGACCAAAAACAGGGAAAAAGATTTCCCACAGCAAAATAAAAAACAGGCAATGCTGCTACAAAGTGGCAGGTGTTAATCGGGAAGCAGATTGGCAAATCAGATGGACGTTTCAGTACGAATCTGATAGCAAAATGAACTGGGCCCTTTCGGTGCACGAGCACATTGCAACGTTCAATTTCGGAAACGGTTAAGAAGGGAGCATTTGTGCATCCATTTCCTGCACAAAGACGTTTTTCTGTGCAATGACACGACGTGTCCGTACATCCATACACTGAGCCATGAAATCAGTTAAGGTCTAAACGCACTAATTTCCATTGAAAAAATCCTCAAACGTCTGGAAATTATTCTTCCTCTTCCATACCAATCTATTGGTTATTTCATCATATTTCGGCCGAGCATTGGATTATTCTGCACACATTTAAATAGGAACGCAGTCTTGTATATTCAACTGCAAAAATTCTTCAATGTAAACACCTAATCAGTTTGAAAAATCTACCCCACCACTGAAAAACGTTTATCTATTTCCAGAATAATGTTCAGTGAGCTCAAAGCATGTTGATCGTTAAAAATATTTTATAGAAAAATATACCAGCAGGCTACGTGCGTGAATGCGGGAATTCTTCATGCAACCTTGTATAGATTTATTAGCCAATTTTCATTGGTAACAAAAGCAAGCAAGCTAACATTGACGAATTATACCTGTTCGGTATTGATTTCTTTTGTCAGGTATTTGCGACTTTCATTTTGAATGTGCATGAAACTTTATGTCGCGGGATAAAATGGCGGATGTAAAAAGGAGACAAGTCTCCACCATATTACGCCGCTAGGGTGACGGACTTCATCAATGTACAAAAGTCACCTAAAATACGAAAACCCTAATTCATAAAGAGAAGAGCCTTGCAATACCACCAGTACAGGCATTGTTATTTATTTCATCTGCTGGAGCAAAGCTCAAATAGTTTGGTACAATTATTAATGTATACCGCGCAGTCGAGTTCGTGGGACTTTGCTTTGGTCACTCACCTGCCATCATTATTGTGGATTCTCGGCTATTCTTGACGTCTAAGAAAATTGAAAAAAAATAAATGTATTTTTAATTTGGGTGAGGGAACAAGTTCATATAGAAAAAGAAGCCATCTCAAATTGATCACATTTTGCAGCTTATTAAAACTTGCGTAATTTGCGCGATCGAACTCCCGCACTTCGGGTTTGTAAATGATTGAAATCTTGGACACCACACCGACGTTTTAGTGAAAAAAACATTTTTTTACAATTTTTGAAAAACAAGAACGTTTTCGATAATCAGTATTTTGCAATAACAATTTATCGACGCATATCTGAGTCCGTACTTGCGTCGGTTTTAAATTGTCGTGTTATCGCTCGTGGCATAAACATTTTTTCGATCAATCCAGCCGAGAAGTGAATGACGAACCACAATTGCTCAGAAGACCACTAAGTGTTTGATCTTGCGGCTAATAAAATAATCGAACCTTGGTGCCAAGTTTGGAATCGCAAATATTGGATCTTTGAAGAAAATATCACCATGTACCCAATCCAAAACATTTTAGGTCTGATTGAGGATGACAAAAACATTATGTTCTTAAAAACTGCTAATGAAATAGATACGGGAAGAAAAAAAATTACACTCCTGGTTAACCCACCCACAAGGTGGTCTGTCTCAAGTTTAAAATGGTTAGAACGTGTTTGGTGCTCTTTAACCATAATTTATTTTGTAAAAACAATACCTAAAATAATTTTCAATAAGAATCAAAAACACACATCCAACATACTCCTGGCTAGGTCCGACAAAGTGAGTTTTTCACGATGTTCCTGCCTTCACATTGGTGAGTTTATTTTCTCAAATCGAATATAAGAAAAACTTAGCGAACAAGCACAATCAGAAAAACGGGAAAATCTCAGTTTGGAAATCTTAATAGCTGTCTTTCCTAAGCATCCGGCCGTTCATATCAGAGTAGACAGATAGAAAATATTTCATATGTTCGTAGTCACGAAGAGGAAGTGTTCTCAATCAAATTTTGTTTCACTGGTGAAATGTAACCGCGAGTCACAAATTGCTAGAAAAGACAATTAAAAACAAGAAAAGGTTTTAATCACAGAATTCAGTCTGTTTTTGTTAGCGCATGTTGAAAATTATCATAATTTATCACAAAATTATGTCGTAAAAAGACACATTCGTAAAAAAATGCACAACAGAAAGTCTAAAATAAAAATGCATCAGAAAATCTTTCCTCAAATTGTTTCCTTCTTACCGTAATCTGGATTTTTTAAGATGTTGTCTAGGACTTCCTGTGCAAGATGGGCTCTAAAGACAACTTCTTCACCTGATTTTAAAATTAATCAAGGCGAATAAATAGCTCTGTGGCCCAAGTTCCGCGTTTCTTGCCCTTACAATTGATCAGGAATACGTCGAAAAAACGAAATCAAAATACTTCGGGTTGAGAGTTTCGGTTATAAAGGAGTTTTAAACGTGTTAAATTTTGCCTGCAGTTACTGCGTATCGCCTTATGAACCAACCCTTCTTATGATAATTCCTGGATGTTTTGACATGCGTGCATCCATAGACAATGGATTCTTATAGGAATGAGTGTCGATTAGCTAACTAGTTGGAAAGGAGAAAATGACAACATATACTCATCCATACGGTCCAACACACAATCCTACATTCAGTCTTCGTTGGATAATTATTCCGTGGGTGCTTTTTTGAAAAAGAAGGCACCGGTATAAAGTTTACTGGGAAGACATTACGTTCCTTAAGCGCAACTCAATAGACGCCCATGACACATGAATACTTTTATTGGTTTAATTTTGCTTCGGATAATCGTTTTTCCATTGGGACAAGACATTCTTAACCAGTGTTTCATGCTGCTTTTCTGTGTTTGCACGTGGAATTTATCATTGTTAGACCTCACTTGATTTTAGCAATTTATGCTAAACGTTTTGTCGAAGCTTTTTGTTGATATCGGAAAACTAGATTTTGTGTGACGTTACACATCGTGGTTGCTGATGCGAAATTGTCAACATTATAGATTTTTCTTCCAGAGTCCAGGGCAAGCTGCGTGATGAAATAATATTCCAACATTATCGTTTTAACCTTCCACGAGTTGTACAAAAGTCACGTAATCACCAGTGATAATCGGTGATATACAAACTTTTGCGCCGGAATACCAAGAATTGACAACACGGTAAATTATACATACATTGGAAACACGAAGCAAAGAAGCAACATCATCATCCACGTGTATGCTTTCGCACAGCAATTATGCATAAGTTTTGATAAAAAAATTGTGTCCGAAAAGTCATCATCGTACCCGAATCTTGCACTGCATTCCTGATATATGACGGAACTCCTTCAGGAAAGAACATCAGGAAAGGATTTAAATTGACATTTAATGATGATAGAACGAATAAAGGGCAAATCAGATCAACAAGGTATTTTGAAGAAATGCAGAAGGGGGTATTCTGATGCATTTGCATCAAAATGCAGTGAATTTTTACACCGTATCGAAAAGTACCGATGTGGAGAATTTTTCTTTTCTGTTTCCACTGGATAAAAATATTGACTCTTTCTGAGGAACTTTGATTTTGTCCTGCAGAAGAAATCGAACACGGTCTTTTCCACCGAGAAATTAGAATGGCGTTTTTTTTTCAGCCAAGCGACAATTTAAATATCGCAGCAACATTGAGTGACTTCGTTTATTTGAAGGGCTTTGACAAATCCCAAGCCTGAAGATGATATCTATTCCATGACTATCTTGCAAATTATGTTTTTTGAAATGGATACGAGGTATTTTCCGTTTGACTACCCATAAATTTTACACGAAAGAGTGTGGTGATTGCAATCTATGATAGAGATTATTTGCTATAGTTGTCATGTCGTACGGTTATTCGGTAAAGTTTAGCGAAAAAAGGTACAAACCCGCTCCACATGAATTGGCCAGAACTTGACTAGACTTGAGAAGTGAATTAAATTTCATCACTTGAGCTGAAAATGTAGTAGAGCATATTCGGTGAATTTTATTTCGCAGTAATTTGCCAGTGTGTGAAACTCTGCAGTTTAGATGAATTAGCATTTTGTGCGAGCTTCACGGCCGAGTTTCTGAGCGCAGAGATGGCAAGACTGGCTTTTTGCACCGTCGGCATGATGGTCCATCGGAAATTAATATTTGCGTGCAGCTGGCTGATTTTGACAGGTTATTCTAGAACACATTGTTGTATGTATGAACTGACAGTTAACGCTTTTACGTTTTCAACCTGAAAATCATAATACGATAGCAAGGTTCGTAAAATATGTTCCAGGATGATCTTTTGTTTGAAGTGGAAATTATTTAAACAGGCGATGATTTAATATGGATATGCAAATGCAGTTTTATAGAGCATATTTGCGCACGAAGATAGTAGTAGATGCCATCGAATGCAGGGTTCAAGATCATTCATTTCAATCATCTCCTGCATCTACCAGGAGAAATGATGATTTTCGCAATCTCATTTAGCGCACTGATATGTTCTGACCTTTGGAAAAGTGGTGCGTTTCACTGAAGTTTTACGTTTTTAATGACTCTTTTCACTTGCTAAATTTTGCTCAATTTTCCGATCTCATTAAGTGGAAAAGTCTCATGACGTCTTATTTCAAAACAAATTTCGATGTGAGTAAAGAAAAACGCTTGAAACTTAATTAATCTTTGCAAAGCCTGTAGCATTTTGATGCCCTTCAACAAAAAATAAGAAATCTCATACTGGCGCAAGTCTAGCACAGCGGTCGAGATAAATGTGTGGAAAATGTCATTTTATTTAAGAAATTGGAAATACTTGGAAAAATTATTGTGCATAGTTTTGCCTCAGAAAATCTGAAATTGGTATTTAAGAACTAATAATCCAGGTCAATAACTTTTTTTATGATAATTACCATCAGCCTTGCAAAAGGAGTCTGAGGGAATTGTTCTGAAAACGAAAGTTCCTGGTGTGCAATTACCATCGGTTTGTAAGCAATGAATTAAACAGGGTTGGATCCTCAGTGAAGATGGACGAGTACATCTTTCCTATTTTTACGGTCTCCTTAACCAGCATGCGATGTGCAATTTCATTTACATCTCTTTCATCTCTCCATCTGAATGGCAACAGATTAATTATCCGGTTAAATAATTTAAACCTGTTTCAAATTCAATTACAACCTTAACATTGGAATAATCTAAACAAAACTAAATGCTATTGTTTCAGGTAAGAATTCCCTTCTTTTCAAATATTAGAAATGTTTATTGTTCTATTAAGGGAGCCAATTATCCTTGTTTTCAAAATAAAATTAAGAAAACACGGGAATGTTTAATGTGCTGATAAAGGGAAGGTTCCACTTTCCTTGGTTTTGAAAAATACTTCTTTTCTTTGCTTTCATAGTAGGGTAGAAATGAAGATTTTGAAATTGGTCCAGTTCATCACATGAGATTTAACAAAAGTCCTTGGATTTTGAAAAGTTTAACCCAAAAATCTGATTTTCTAAATTTCGTTTCCAGAAGCATCGTCTTGTTTGAAAAATAAACGATTTTTGAAAATGTCCATTTAAAAGAGTTCACAGGAAAAATGATTTTTAATTTCCAAATGGGAAATAATCGGACCAAAATAACCAACAAGGATCCAAAAGCCTAGGGATTTACCCCATTTCCTTCTGGGAAAGAATTCGGCACTTCGTTCTCGAAAATCAATTTCATTTTGCCGAGTTTTGATAAATTGTCAATATTAATGATGGCTTGGAACACAGGCAGGAAAAAGAATGATCCCATGTTGATTTAATTTCATAATTGGGATATTAAGTGCAGGAAAGGGATGTTACGGCGTCAATGGAGGTGGCTTGATGCTGGCACACTATTAAGAGGTGATATTTAGAGATCAGCATCTAACGTACACCATAGTATAGAGTTCTAAATTTATAACACATTCAGGAATGTTGGTAGCAGCATGGTTTTATTCTTGCAGCAGAAGAGCAGGTTGTGGCGGTTATTTTCGCTCGGAAGCCTGTCTAATGGATAACATAATCCTATTCTCGTATTCGTACCTTTCCCTTTGCTTTTCTTTAACTGAACACCGGTGGCCAATTCGGGTTGACTTGCTTAAGAAGAAGAAAACATTAGAAAATGAAGTTATCAAACTGTTCTTCAAGATCTTTGTATTTTCATGCGATCGCGGAAAGCGCAATACATAGACAAATCAGTGACTGATTTGTCTCTAAGTTTGCTGAATTTTATGTATCTCAGCAGACTGAATTAGTTTCGTTGAGCGTCTAAAGATTTCGGTTGTTCTGCTTGGGAAAAGTGGTGGCATGAAGTCAATTTGCTATAGGTATGGCCAATTGACTATTTTTAGGATTTCAGTCCAAGGAGCCTTTGTGGACAATAGGGAGTTCTTTGGCGTTTATCTTCTAGAAACTTTGACAGGTGTTCCCCTCACATTATATCACACGTAATTCCTACGATTTTTTAGATTCCCTTATCAAGTGATTTCCTTCTCCGAAATTTTACTTATCGATATTTAATATTTAGAAATTCCAGTTTTAATGTGCTTCTATGGAAACCATCCGCTGTATATCTAAAGGCCTTGATAATCCGGGGGGTCATTCCCTCAAATGCTCGCTCCACCGCAGGTTATCAGACGGTATGAATAAAAAATACAGTTCTCAATAGCAGGGCACAAAACAGAAAGTGTGTGTTCTCTTTCGCTATGCTAAGAAGAACTCTTCATGAGGATTTGCAAGTTGCAAATCACTAAAAATTAATCGGAGAGCATTTCAAACCCATCACAAAATGTAAATATATGCGATGACATGTATCTTATCGTGAATTACATGTCACGAGCACATAAACTGTTAAAAATCTTAAACATTTTTAGTTTGAGTTAGTTTGTTCACGCCAAATTTGGTTGTTAAAAGATCTTATGATTCAACCGTAATTTCTTAAATCTCAGAAGGTCTTTTTTGAGCATTGTCGTTGATGTTTTTACAAATCATTATAATTTTTTTCACTTGTCAGAAAAAATTCCCATCCACATTTTAAATTTCCAAAAACTATTCCTTATCTTTTTAACTATTTCGGTTCCTCCTATCAACTGCCATGCCTGCGTTTATATCATTGGGAATGTAGACATAAACTGAATAAAGATTTTCATAATTGGGAATCTAGACACAAAATGAATAAAAATAAAAAGTCGTTTCTAAAAAAGTCTTTTCTTACGTCTTAATAACGTCTGCATGTGGACGCTTATTGATATCTTGCATCCAACATAACATACTTTGCAAGCATGACACACAGAATAAAAGTGACTCTCAACAATGACTCTCAACAAATTTACAGATAAAGGAACAACAGTTACCCTCTTCGAATTTTTCAATCCATCGATTCAATTCCTTTCTGAACGGTTCTTCACTTATTATTTGTTCCTCTAAAGAAAGATTGCAGTATTCAAGAAAGATATTTTGAGATTTATACATCTGTTAAACTGCGAAAGTACTTGAAACTCCAGCCTGGGATTTTCTTAAGGGTTACCCGCCACATAAAAAATGGTATTGTGTTGGAAATGCAATTTCAAGCAGATCACAGATCGCCAATAACATCAAATATCTCAGTGGAGTTAATCTTACCAGAATCCAGCGATGATTGAACGGCCGTGTATCGCTTCATTCTGTTTCAAGTCATTTACGTTCGTATTTTTTGCAAAAACATAGATATTTGCAGTGGCTTCAATTTAAGCGCTGTATGTTAAAATACCGGGGATTGTTCTGATATTTAAGTAACACAATGTATCCCCCAAAGTTCTCGCCCCAGAGGGTTTTGCTTTGCGTGCACGATCGAAAAGTAACAGAAAATACATTGCGATAATCTGATGTCGGCAGAAAAATATGAGTGGCTCCAAATTAAACAAGTGGTAGGTGTTTCAGTAATTCAAGATGACGATTTCAATTCATACTACCTCTGCCTACCTCTGTCTTCATACAACAAGCGATTGAAAACAATCACAATTTTCATGTAGGTATTATCTGCAATACGTACAATTATTGTTCTTCCATTTTCTATATTTTTAACTATAGGGTTGTGCACAACCCTATAGTTAAAAATATAGAAAAATGGAAGAACAATAATTGTACGTATTGCAGATAATACCACATGAAATTGTGATTGTTTTTCAATCGCTTGTTGTATGAAGACAGAGGTAGGCAGAGGTAGTATGAATTTGATAATCGTCATCTTGAATTACTGAAACACCTACCACTTGTTTAATTTGGAGCCACTCATATTTTTCTGCCGACATCAGATTATCGCAATGTATTTTCTGTTACTTTTCGATCGTGCACGCAAAGCAAAACCCTCTGGGGCGAGAACTTTGGGGGATACATTGTGTTACTTAAATATCAGAACAATCCCCGGTATTTTAACAATACAGCGCTTAAATTGAAGCCACTGCAAATATCTATGTGTTTTGCAAAAAATACGAACGTAAATGACTTGAAACAGAATGAAGCATGATACACGGCCGTTCAATCATCGCTGGATTCTGGTAAGATTAACTCCACTGAGATATTTGATGTTATTGGCGATCTGTGATCTGCTTGAAATTGCATTTCCAACACAATACCATTTTTTATGTGGCGGGTAACCCTTAAGAAAATCCCAGGCTGGAGTTTCAAGTACTTTGCAGTTTAACAGATGTATAAATCTCAAAATATCTTTCTTGAATACTGCAATCTTTCTTTAGAGGAACAAATAATAAGTGAAGAACCGTTCAGAAAGGAATTGAATCGATGGATTGAAAAATTCGAAGAGGGTAACTGTTGTTCCTTTATCTGTAAATTTGTTGAGAGTCATTGTTGAGAGTCACTTTTATTCTGTGTGTCATGCTTGCAAAGTATGTTATGTTGGATGCAAGATATCAATAAGCGTCCACATGCAGACGTTATTAAGACGTAAGAAAAGACTTTTTTAGAAACGACTTTTTATTTTTATTCATTTTGTGTCTAGATTCCCAATTATGAAAATCTTTATTCAGTTTATGTCTACATTCCCAATGATATAAACGCAGGCATGGCAGTTGATAGGAGGAACCGAAATAGTTAAAAAGATAAGGAATAGTTTTTGGAAATTTAAAATGTGGATGGGAATTTTTTCTGACAAGTGAAAAAAATTATAATGATTTGTAAAAATCATCAACGACAATGCTCAAAAAAGACACTTCTGAGATTTAAGAAATTACGGTTGAATCATAAGATCTTTTAACAACCAAATTTGGCGTGAACAAACTAACTCAAACTAAAAATGTTTAAGATTTTTAACAGTTTATGTGCTCGTGACATGTAATTCACGATAAGATACATGTCATCGCATATATTTACATTTTGTGATGGGTTTGAAATGCTCTCCGATTAATTTTTAGTGATTTGCAACTTGCAAATCCTCATGAAGAGTTCTTCTTAGCATAGCGAAAGAGAACACACACTTTCTGTTTTGTGCCCTGCTATTGAGAACTGTATTTTTATATTCATACCGTCTGATAACCATGCGGTGGAGCGAGCATTTGAGGGAATGACCCCCGGATTATCAAGGCCTTTAGATATACAGCGGATGGTTTCCATAGAAGCACATTAAAACTGGAATTTCTAAATATTAAATATCGATAAGTAAAATTTCGGAGAAGGAAATCACGTTGATAAGGGAATCTAAAAAATCGTAGGAATTACGTGTGATATAATGTGAGGGGAACACCTGTCAAAGTTTCTAGAAGATAAACGCCAAAGAACTCCCTATTGTCCACAAAGGCTCCTTGGACTGAAATCCTAAAAATAGTCAATTGGCCATACCTATAGCAAATTGACTTCATGCCACCACTTTTCCCAAGCAGAACAACCGAAATCTTTAGACGCTCAACGAAACTAATTCAGTCTGCTGAGATACATAAAATTCAGCAAACTTAGAGACAAATCAGTCACTGATTTGTCTATGTATTGCGCTTTCCGCGATCGCATGAAAATACAAAGATCTTGAAGAACAGTTTGATAACTTCATTTTCTAATGTTTTCTTCTTCTTAAGCAAGTCAACCCGAATTGGCCACC
>JASGXE010017775.1:0-32647 GCA_030068105.1 Sinentomon sp. SZTP_YWyxl
ACTCCGGCTCCCAAACCGCAGTCCCTTGAAAACCAGCTAGAGGTACTGCCGCACACCCACTTTTGTGGCCTATGGGCATCATGGGTGCCATTTTCTGCCACTCACCTTGTAAACCTTTGGAAGCAGTTTCCCAAAATCGCTGGAAGAAATAGGCGTCAGTTTTCTCTTCAATTATACGTTGAATGGGTTAAGCATTTGTGAGGAGGCTAACCTAACTTCGGTGATATTCTGTTTGATCAAGCCCAGATTGCAAGTGTGCCTACAGTAATGTCTAGAGCACGCTGAAAATGGTGATAGTTTTTGGAAAATTTCGCTCAAAAGTCTAAAAATTTCGTTACTTGGCGGTGAAAATAAAAATGCGAGAACCTAATGAAAAAGAATAAAAACACATTTTCAGTTATTTTTACAATGTATTTTTACAATGTATCCATTTTGAATTTCACAGGGACAATAAATCAGAAAAATGATGCAAATACATTGAATAAGAAACTGAGAAAGCAAAGAAAGCTCAGTCTTTCAAATGTTTTGTGCACCATGCTTGTTACTTAATTAAAAAAAAATTTAATTACTTAATTAATTAAATTGCATTTTCGCATATAAAGCTGAAAATGGAGATATTTCGTGGAAATCGATGAATTTTGCAGAATTTTTTTTATTTCGTGGAAAGTTGCCCATTCACAATTGCTGGAATTGCCTTTAAATTGACTGAAATGATAAAGAAATCACAAAAGATGGTTGAAATGGCTTATTTCGTTTTGGCAGTGCCAATTCCTTATCACCATTTTCAATGTGCTCTAGTAATGTCTACTGTTATTTTGGGTCTTTTGTTGTTTTGCAGATGGCAAAGCGAATTTTCCTGCCATCTGGCCACAATAGCCATTCCTGGTGCTAAACTGTCCCCCATGAAACAGTGCCCATCATTTCTTGTCCCCTCCCATTAGGTGAAGAAGTGGAGGCCCAATTTACAACTGGAGTTGTCCCCATCGTAAGGGTTACGGAAGAGCAGTTACGGGCAGCGAGGGAATCCCAGCTCGATGCTGCAAATGCTGAGGAACCGAATGATCCAGAGCATGTGGCGGACAATGTGAGTGAGTCGGACACTGTGTACATGGAGACGATGGGTGATGAGTCATCTGGCACGGAGCACTCCTCATCTGATGATGATGCCGTAGAGATGGCCGATGGCGGCATGCCGTCAACGGATCCGCCTGCTGACGATGCAAGATGAGTCGTTTCGGAGAGGAATGAATGATTGCGGGAGCCGACTTCCCAGACGTTGTCGGTTGATGTGATTTGGTTGGATTTTTTTACTTTTGACATTGTTTCGTTCGCAGCTGGAAACTGTTGATACCGTTGCAAAATTGGTTACATTTTCACTTTGTAACAATGTAGAGCCTTCATTGAACCCTTGGTTTTCAGCTTGTCTTTGCTTTGAAGTGCAAGGAGACACAAAATTATGACCGAACGTGCTGATTTAGTCCTGGGCCTCACCCATTTCACATAGGCATGAAATGCGGCTGCAATAGCTGCTGCGGTAAAACATTCTCCCGTCGAAATTGAACACCGTATAATGCATAACTTCGTGTTAACTTTGCATCCAACTGTGCTATCGCCACCGCAACTACACTGTGTGATCAATTTCAGCGGGAGAACCTGTGCACAGGGAGCCAGCCCTTCTTGAAATCCTGAAAAATGAAGTCTCCTAGGATATCCTGGAAAGGAGCCGGATTTTTATCTAACAATGCAAAGACTGAGGACTGTTCATAATATAATTTTAAGGCATCCTAGAAAATTGCGCATGAAATGTCTTGCGGGCCATTTGTAGACCCCTGATTTTTCAAACAAACAAAAAACTCCAGCTTCCTAATCCCCTCGCCAGGGGCTATGCCCCCTAGAACCCCACTTGGGCTTATGCCGCAGACCCTGCAGGTGGCCTTCGGCTTGCCCCCTCAGCCTCGAGACATTTTCGCCCCCAAGATTCCACACTTGCCTATCCCTTCCTCCTCCATCCTGGAAACCCACTCGCTTCGGGTGGCTACCCCTTGTGTATGATCGGCATGTCTACAATTAGATCTGGGTACAACTGACATCTCGATCGTTGTTTCTGTATGGGTCCAGATGACTTTAGAGTTTCACTTTTTGTCACATTCTTTCGCCCACCCTGAGTTTGAAGAGCAAGTTTGCTCTTGAATGACAAGAATGTGATGATGACCCTTTGATCAATGCTAGTGAAAAACAAGTTGCATGTCCTGGTTTATTTCATTTACACCCCTGCCTTATTTTTGTGCCGAAAAAACTTACCCTTCGGCCAAACGATACTCCGGGATTACATTGTGAAGTTGGAAGTCGTGGTACGGCCACTTTACCACGAGGTAATTTTTAGTGGTTTGTCATGCCCCACAAAAAGCGATTGTGGTACTGCTACCACCTCGTAACCCGTACAATTTAATCCCTGTGTTGAACTTGTGAGGTTTAGTAGCGTTTTAGCGCACAACCTGTATGTGTGGCATAAAACGGCTAACTAAAGGTTGAAGAACGGTTGGTGATTGGTGCGAACAGTCCTCAGTGGAAGAAACAGAACACGACCAGAAGAGTTTTCGTAACGTTTATTCTCAACAGGAATTTAAACATCGCGAGCACTGATTAGGCCAGGTAAACATCTTCAGAGAAAAGTAAACCAAATGATTAAGACAAAGGCCGTAGGCCAAAGAGATAAAACCCAAAAACAAAACAAAAACGTTAAAAACACTTTGCCGAACGGCCGATGGGATAAAACACTTCACTTTGCAGTGAACGAGCCGCTACTAGCAGGATCCTGACAGTTTTTAACAGACGGTGACTTTGAAGAATCCAAAATTAATAAAAGAGGTTAAGTGGCACTTAACTCAATTTGTGGTAGAGTCGCGGGTCTTGCTCGCAATCGTGAACAATTTGGAACAGGGAGTAGAACGACTCTGAACTTGGCCAGGTCAGTGTTCGGCCGCCAAAATGGGAGTTCCTGTGGGTGATCTCTGATCTTCAGGAAATTCGAAAAGGCGAACCTCGTTTCGGATCAGGTAACTAGGATTGGTATCCGTAAATTAGAACTGCAAATAGAGGAAACGGGAGAACGCGTTTTCCCTATTTGCTCTGAAGGAATATTGCCATTTGTCGTGTGCATAAGAACTCACCTTAGATTGATTTTTGAAAGGTCCGTATTTGTTTCTGTTGCGTGAGAGTGGCCAAAAGGACTTACCGATTTTTTGTGATAAAAACCTTGCGAGAGATTTTAAGGAAGTGTTTTGATCAAGAGGTTTCACACGCTCTGAATTCAAATGATCTTTCTGACTCAAAACAATAAGACAGTGAACGAGGTGGACAACCACTTACCCCCGCGAAGAAGTTGTTCATCTTGCTGGGGTTCATCAAATATTCAGTCCTTGCTGACTGAAAGCTTTCAAGTGAAGCAAATGCCAAGTTGGCAGAAATCAAGAGTTGGCCTAAGTGCTATAGTGCGGGAGAAAATGAAGAACAAGAAATGGTAATTTTCACACAACACACACACACTAAAACTGCGAAGGTTCGCAAAAAGGGTAAAAGGTGAAAACAAAAGGTTACGATGCAGACCAGCTGCACCGCATGCTAAAAAGGTTGGGGCCAACACGACCCACAACCCAAAAACTGTAAAAACGCAACACAACAATTGGACGAACACAAAATGACACTATTGCCACTTTTCGACTGCGGTGGCCGAGTGATTATCGGTAGAGCACGTTGAAAATGGTGATAATTTTTGGAAAATTTCGCTCAAAAGTCTAAAAATTTCGTTATTTGGCGGTGGAAATAAAAAGACTAGAACCTGTCAAAAATGCATTTTCAGTCATTTTTACAATGTGATTGCTTTGAATTTTGCAGGAACAATACATTGGAAAATGATGTAAATAAACAGAAGAAGAGACAGGAAAAGAGCAAAAGAAAGCTTTATTTTTCAAATGTTTTTGTGCACTATGATTGCCACTTAATTGAAAAAGGAAAAACATGACGTTTTCGCATGTATATCGTGAAAAAAGGAGATATTTCGTGGAAATCAATGAATTTCGTGGAAATTTTCACATTTCGTGGAAAATCGCCCATTCACAATTGCCAGAATTGCCTTTCAATCGACTAAAATGATAAAGAAATCACAAAAGATGGTTGAAATGGCTGATTTCGTTTTGGCGGTGACAATTCCTTTTCACCATTTTCAGAGTGCTCTAATTATCGGTTCGCAAATGACCCTGTCGGTGCAGGTCGAGCGTCAGCTGTAAAATGAGCAGCGGGTTGAAATGCTGCGAAAACGTTGGCGAAAGCGAAGGCAGTTTTGACGTCAGAATTGGCTCTCGTTATAGGCCTTGCACGCCACGAATTTGTGCGGCTTGATAAAAATGACAGGCCGAAATTTTGATAGCATTTCGAACGATGGAAATGTTCGGAACTGCTATAGTTTTCAATGTTGTTTGGACATTTGGCTGTGTCTCCTTTTGCCCTCACAACTCGATAACTAAGCAGACGGAAGTACTCCTCGCTAACAAATCCATCCTTCCGTTAAATTGGCAATTGAGTTGGAGCTGTGGGTGACTGGCGGTGGGGAACACGACCGGTTGAGTGTCGAAAGTTCTACGTTGTCTCAACTGGCGGAAATGTTCGACAGTTCTCGCTGTTCCGGGCAGTTAATCAATGACTCAACGTATTCAAATTATGATTTTCTACTGAAATCTTTTAGTTGTGTAGTATCGGAGACTGCTTCACCGGAAAATGGTTTACCAAGGCAGTTGACATTGGTCTCCCAAAAAATTTGTCCAAAAATTGACATTGCATTTAATACAAACAGCAAGACAACCAGCAACATCGAATGCGTTCTGTTGAAAACTGTTGTCTGCTTAGTTTCGACGCGTCAAGATGGGGCATTACATTGAGTGGCAGGCAAATTTTGGACGCATATCAATGTAAACAGCCGTGGTGAACCGTTTTCTGCTGGCTGTTTTCAAGATTAAGCCAAAAAACTACCGTACAAAGTGCCAAAAAAAACAAGAATTGCCGTGAAAAACAAAACACCGATCTCCAACAAAGCTGTTGAAATCTGACGATGTTTTCCGAGGAGATGAAAAAGTGAAGGAAACACCTAAAAGTTTGAAATGTCGGTAAATTTATGGACACTGTAGAGTGGTGGCGGAATTAATGTACCCACACATGTGTTTTTCCCATTTAACCGTACCCTCCGAAACTTTTTTTCCTTTCTTTTTATTCTTACGCAGACGGCAGAAATTATAGCACCAGATTTCTATAAAGGGTTCGAGAGAGAGGTGTCAGATTTTGACCTCGGTGACAAAAGAGGATCTTTAATTTCTGCAGCATAGAAGAATGTTTGCCAAAATCTGAACTGTAGCAATTTTTTATATGTATGAGTACATTAATTCCGCCGTCGCTATACATCTATTTTTGTCTGGGCAGATGGTCAACCTGGATATCTGTCCCAACAAAACAATCTCGCTCTCCGGAACCTTTTCAAAAATGTTTCATATCAGAACAGCTTTGTATTGTTCTGTCACAATGATATTGAGCATATATAGCATAAAACTATTGTGCGTATATTGCATAAACATATTGTGCATAAATGGCATTAAGCTATTGTGCGTAAATTGCATAAAGATGTTGCGCATGAATGGCATAAAGTTTATGAGCATAAATTTCTTCTTTTTGTCGTTGTTTCCTTTTGGTGCTTTGTTGATTTATATGCTTGTTTCTTACACTCTACTTTTTGTCAACTATTGTTCGTTTGACTTGAAGCGGCAGAAAAACTATGATTCTCTGAAATACACTTGCATGATATTTTTGCATGAAGGGAAAACACAGAAAAGGATAACAGTTCGGAATACCTGCCAACATTGGACTGGACGAGTTATCACCATTGCTGTGTGATATACTTAAAGCTAACTAAACCTGACCTAACCCAACCAAACCTATCCCAACACACCTCTCCTCCTATCCTGTCCTACCTACCTCATCCTCATCTTCCTATCCCATTTTGGCTGCTTGAGCGTCTGTGAAAACTCGTCCAGTTCAGCTTTTTTCAGACATCGGCAGGTATTCCAAACTGCAACCCAGAAAAAAAAATGGTTGGGAATTACTGGGGCGAATGATTGAGGTCAACTTGAATGAGGAAATCAAACGAGGTCGGAATGAATGAAATCAATGAGGTCAGAATGAAATCAAAATTTTGCCGCATGTCACTGGTGACCCGAGCTCAAAAATACAAAGGAGTATAACTCTGAGATCATTTTGTGCTCCCGTCAGGACAGTGACTGGAACTGCACCCCCTGACCCAAACTGGCATTTCTTCCTCGACAAGAATTTCTTACTCTTTCGGACCCCCATTCTTTTTTGGGTTTGATGCGGAATAACTTGCCGATGTCAAAAAAGCTGAATGACGATGTCAGGACGCAGGATAGGGATGGATGAGGTGTAGGGATAGTGTTGGGTAGGTTGGTTGGGTTAGGTCAGGTTTAGTTAGCTTTAAGTAATCACACAGCAATGGTGATAACTCGTCCAGTCCAATGTTGGCAGGTATTCCAACTGTTATCCTTTTCTGTTTTTCCCTTCATGCAAAAATTCATGCAAGTGATTCAGGAATCATAGTTTGTTGCCGCTTCAAGTCAAACGAACAATAGTTGACAAAAAGTAGAGTGTAAGAAACAAGCAATAACAACAAAGCCCCCAAAGGAACAACGACAAAAAGAAGAAATTTATGCTCATAAACTTTATGCCATTCATGCGCAACATCTTTATGCAATTACGCACAATAGCTTAATGCATTTATGCACAATATGTTTATGCAAATTACGCACAATAGTTTTATGCTATATATGCTCAATATCATGTGACAGAACAATACAAAGCTGTTCTGATATGAAAATTTTTGAAAAGGTTCCGGAGAGCGAGATTGTTTTGTTGGGACAGATATCCAGGTGTTGACATCTGCCCAGACAAAAATAGATGTATAGCGACGGCGGATTAATGTACTCATAACATTAAAAATTGTACAGTTCAGATTTTGGCAAACATTCTTCTATGCTGCAGAAAATAAAGATCCTCTTTTGCACCGAGGTCAAAATCTGACACCTCTCTCTCGAACCCTTATAGAAATCTGGTGCTATAATTTCTGCGTCTGCGTAAGAATAAAAAGAAAGGAAAAAAAAGTTCGGAGGGTACGGTTAAATGGAAAAAAAAACACATGTGGGTACATTAATTCCGCCACCACTCTACAGTGTCCATAAATTTACCGACATTCAAACTTTTAGGTGTTTCCTTCACTTTTTCATCTCCTCGGAAAACATCGTCAGATTTCAACAGCTTGTTGGAGATCGGTGTTTTGTTTTTCACGGCAATTCTTGTTTTTTTGGCACTTTGTACGGTAGTTTTTGGCTTTAATCTTGAAAACAGCCAGCAGAAAACGGTTCACCACGGCTGTTTACATTGATATGCGTCAAAATTTGCCTGCCACTCAATGTAATGCCCCATCTTGACGCGGCGAAAACTAAGCAGCAACAGTTTTCAACAGAACGCATTCGATGTTGCGGTTGTCTTGCTGTTTGTATTAAATGCAATGTCAATTTTTGGACAAATTTTTGGGGAGACAATGTCAACTGCCTTGGTAAACCATTTCCGGTGTGAAGCAGTCTCCGATACTACAACAACTAAAAGATTTCAGTAGAAAATCATAATTTGAATACGTTGAGTCATTGATTAAATGCCCGGAACAGCGAGAACTGTCGAACATTTCCGCCAGTTGAGACAACGTAGAACTTTCGACACTCAACCGGTCGTGTTCCCCACCGCCAGTCACCCACAGCTCCAACTCAATTGCCAATTTAACGGAAGGATGGATTTGTTAGCGAGGAGTACTTCCGTCTGCTTAGTTATCGAGTTGTGAGGGCAAAAGGAGACACAGCCAAATGTCCAAACAACATTGAAAACTATAGCAGTTCCGAACAATTCCATCGTTCGAAAATGCTATTAAAATTTCGGCCTGTCATTTTATCAAGCGCACAAATTCGTGGCGTGCAAGGCCGATAAGTAGAGCCAATTCTGACGTCAGAACTGCCTTCGCTCTCGTCAACCTTTTCACAGCATTTCAACTCGCTGCTCATTTACAGCTGACGCTCGACCTGCACCGACAGGGTCATTTGCGAACCGATAATTAGAGCACTCTGAAAATGGTGAAAAGGAATTGTCACCGCCAAAACGAAATCAGCCATTTCAACCATCTTTTGTGATTTCTTTATCATTTAGTCGATTGAAAGGCAATTCTGGCAATTGTGAATGGGCGATTTTCCACGAAATGTGAAAAATTTCCACGAATTCATTGATTCCACGAAAATATCTCCTTTTTCACGATATACATGCGAAAACGTCAGTTTTTCCTTTTTAATTAAGTGGCAATCATAGTGCCAAAAACATTTGAAAAATAAAGCTTTCTTTTGCTCTTTTCCTGCTCTTCTCTGTTATTTACATCATTTCCAATGTATTGTTCCTGCAAAATTCAAAGCAATCACATTGTAAAAATGACTGACTGAAAATGCATTTTTGACAGGTTCTGTCTTTTATTCCACCGCCAAAAATAACGAAATTTTTAGACTTTTGAGCGAAATTTTCCAAAAATTATCACCATTTTCAACGTGCTTACCGATAATCACTCGGCCACCGCAGTCGAAAAGTGGCAATAGTGTCATTTTGTGTTCGTCCAATTGTTGTGTTGCGTTTTTACAGTTTTTGGGTTGTGGGTCGTGTTGGCCCCAACCTTTTAGCATGCGGTGCAGTGGTCTGCATCGTAACCTTTTGTTTTCACCTTTTACCCTTTTTGCGAACCTTCGCAGTTTTAGTGTGTTTGTGGTTTGTGAAAATTACCATTTCTTGTTTTACATTTTCTCCCACACTATAGCACTTACGCCAACTCTTGATTTCTGCCAACTTGGCATTTGCTTCACTTGAAGCTTTCAGTCAGCAAGGACTGCATATTTGATAAACCCCAGCAAGATGAACAACTTCTTCGCGGGGGTAAGTGGTTGTCCACCTCGTTCACTGTCTTATTGTTTTGAGTCAGAAAGATCATTTGAATTCAGAGCGTGTGAAACCTCTTGATAAAAACACTTCCTTAAAATCTCTCGCAAGGTTTTTATCACAAAAAATCGGTAAGTCCTTTTGGCCACTCTCACGCAACAGAAAACAAATACGGACCTTTCAAAAATCAATCTAAGGTGAGTTCTTATGCACACGACAAATGGCAATATTCCTTCAGAGCAAATAGGGAAAACGCGTTCTCCCGTTCCTCTATTTGCAGTTTTAATTTACGGATACCAATCCTAGTTACCTGATCCGAAACGAGGTTCGCCTTTTCGAATTTCCTGAAGATCAGAGATCACCCACAGGAACTCCCATTTTGGCGGCCGAACACTGACCTGGCCAAGTTCAGAGTCGTTCTACTCCCTGTTCCAAATTGTTCACGATTGCGAGCAAGACCCGCGACTCTACCACAAATTGAGTTAAGTGCCACTTAACCTCTTTTATTAATTTTGGATTCTCAAAGTCACCGTCTGTTAAAAAAGTCAGGATCCTGCTAGTAGCGGCTCGTTCACTGCAAAGTGAAGTGTTTTTCCCATCGGCCGTTCGGCAAAGTGTTTTTAACGTTTTTGTTTTGTTTGGGGTTTATCTCTTTGGCCTACGGCCTTGGTCTTAATCATTGGTTTACTTTTCTCTGAAGATGTTTACCTGGCCTATCATCAGTGCTCGCGATGTTTAAATTCTGTTGAGAATAAAGTTACGAAAACTCTTTGGTCGTGTTCTGTTTCTTCCACTGAGGACTGTTCGCACCAATCACCAACCGTTCTTCAACCTTTAGTTAGCAGTTTTATGCCACACATACAGGTTGTGCGCTAAAACGCTACAAAAACCTCACAAGTTCAACACAGGGATTAAATTGTACGGGTACGAGGTGGTAGCAGTACCACAATCGCTTTTTGTGGGGCATGACAAACCACTAAAAATTACCTCGTGGTAAAGTGGCCGTACCACGACTTCCAACTTCACAATGAATCCCGGAGATCGTTGGCCGAAGGGTAAGTTTTTTCGGCACAAAAATAAGGCAGGGGTGTAAATGAAATAAACCAGGACATGCAACTTGTTTTTCACTAGCATTGATCAAAGGGTCATCATCACATTCTTGTCATTCAAGAGCAAACTTGCTCTTCAAACTCAGGGTGGGCGAAAGAATGTGACAAAAAGTGAAACTCTAAAGTCATCTGGACCCATACAGAGAAAACAACGATCGAGATGTCAGTTGTACCCAGATCTAATTGTAGACATGCCGATCATACACAAGGGGTAGCCACCCGAAAAGCGAGTGGGTTTCCAGGATGGAGGAGGAAGGGATAGGCAAGTGTGGAATCTTGGGGGCGAAAATGTTCGAGGCTGAGGGGGGCAAGCCGAAGGCCACCTGCAGGGTCTGCGGCATAAGCCCAAGGGGGTTCTAGGGGGCATAGCCCCTGGCGAGGGGATTAGGAAGCTGGAGTTTTTTGTTGTTTGAAAAATCAGGGGTCTACAAATGGCCCGCAAGACATTTCATGCGCAATTTTCTAGGATGCCTTAAAATTATATTATGAAACAGTCCTCAGTCTTTGCATGTTAGATAAAAATCCGGCTCCTTTCCAGGATATCCTAGGAGACTTCATTTTTCAGGATTTCAAGAAGGGCTGGCTCCCTGTGCACAGGTTCTCCCGCTGAAATTGATCACACAGTGTAGTTGCGGTGGCGATAGCACAGTTGGATGCAAAGTTAACACGAAGTTATGCATTATACGGTGTTCAATTTCGACGGGAGAATGTTTACCGCAGCAGCTATTGCAGCCGCATTTCATGCCTATGTGAAATGGGTGAGGCCCAGGACTAAATCAGCACGTTCGGTCATAATTTGTGTCTCCTTGCACTTCAAAGCAAAGACAAGCTGAAAACCAAGGGTTCAATGAAGGCTCTACATTGTTACAAAGTGAAAATGTAACCAATTTTGCAACGGTATCAACAGTTTCCAGCTGCGAACGAAACAATGTCAAAAGTAAAAAAATCCAACCAAATCACATCAACCGACAAAGTCTGGGAAGTCGGCTCCGCAATCATTCATTCCTCTCCGAAACGACTCATCTTGCATCGTCAGCAGGCGGATCCGTTGACGGCATGCCGCCATCGGCCATCTCTACGGCATCATCATCAGATGAGGAGTGCTCCGTGCCAGATGACTCATCACCCATCGTCCATGTACACAGTGTCCGACTCACTCACATTGTCCGCCACATGCTCTGGATCATTCGGTTCCTCAGCATTTGCAGCATCGAGCTGGGATTCCCTCGCTGCCCGTAACTGCTCTTCCGTAACCCTTACGATGGGGACAACTCCAGTTGTAAATTGGGCCTCCACTTCTTCACCTAATGGGAGGGGACAAGAAATGATGGGCACTGTTTCATGGGGGACAGTTTAGCACCAGGAATGGCTATTGTGGCCAGATGGCAGGAAAATTCGCTTGCCATCTGCAAAACAACAAAAGACCCAAAATAAACAGTAGAATTACTAGAGCACATTGAAATGGGTGATAAGGAATTGGCACTGCCAAAACGAAATAAGCCATTTCAACCATCTTTTGTGATTTCTTTATCATTTCAGTCAATTTAAAGGCAATTCCAGCAATTGTGAATGGGCAACTTTCCACGAAATAAAAAAAATTCTGCAAAATTCATCGATTTCCACACGAAATATCTCCATTTTCAGCTTTATATGCGAAAATGCAATTTAATTAATTAAGTAATTAAATTTTTTTTTTAAGTAAGTAACAAGCATGGTGCACAAAACATTTGAAAGACTGAGCTTTCTTGCTCTCAGTTTCTTATTCAATGTATTTGCATCATTTTTCTGATTTATTGTCCTGTGAAATTCAAAATGGATACATGTAAAAATACATTGTAAAAATAACTGAAAATGTGTTTTTATTCTTTTTCATTAGGTTCTCGCATTTTATTTTCACCGCCAAGTAACGAAATTTTTAGACTTTTGAGCGAAAATTTCCAAAAACTATCACCATTTTCAGCGTGCCTAGACATTACTGTAGGCACACTTGCAATCTGGGCTTGATCAAACAGAATATCACGAAGTTAGGTTAGCCTCCTCACAAATGCTTACCCATTCAAAGTATAATTGAAGAGAAAACTGACGCCTATTTCTTCCAGCGATTTTGGGAAACTGCTTCCAAAGGTTTACAAGGTGAGTGGCAGAAAATGGCACCCATGATGCCCATAGGCCACAAAAGTGGGTGTGCGGCAGTACCTCTAGCTGGTTTTCAAGGGACTGCGGTTTGGGAGCCGGAGTCCCTTAAAAACCATAGCCGTCTGACAAGAAGACGTCCACCAAATGCGACCGGATGGCGATTTTACAATACAAGGCTTTTGAAAGCTGCCACATTCAAGATTTTGAAGGTACACATTTGGAACCAAGGGGTTTTTCAGGTTCAAGGTCCGGCATGGGAACCCTGACATACTTATTTGTACCCCTACGATTCTTGTCGCATTTCGTTGATAAAAGTAATCTGTAAAAATCTTCAAAGTTGAGAAAAACATCAAGCATCCATCCCATTTACCAACTCGAGGCCAACTTCCGTGAAATGTTACTGTTTCCTTTACCTATTGAACATCTGAACCGAAAGCCTCATTCCGGTTGGTCAAAAATGAAAGAAAGAAAAAAACACTTAATTTTTAATGTGCAATAAAGAAGGTAAATGATCTCTGGTTAGTGTAATTTCGGCAACATGCTGGTAATCCAACCGCCATCGGTTTATCCACCTCCGAACTCCAGTTATGTTACTCAAAAATATAATCAGAGATGGCACAATTGCAGTTAAAAATGAATAACTTGACGCTATTCAGACCTCTGCATAAATTTGAGGCATGATGTTTCGGGGAGATCGTACCCTCGTTGACGAAGGTGTGATGACTGATGAGGGTGTGATACCCCCATTGACGAGGGTGCTGAGGTGATACCTATTGACAAGGACGCTGTACCCCCCAAACTTCGTGCCACAAATTAATTCGGATAGCCTATCTGAATAGCGCCATGTCAATAATTTAAATTTCAAAATTTTCTCCATTTCATCGGGTTTTAAGGGCAAAATGAAAATAATTGACTGATTTTTGGTGAAAAATGAGTGGCAAAGAATGTCTAAAAAAGATTCTTCAAAAGTACAAAACATAAGGTATGCCATCTGCTTGCGGCATGGACACCAACCATTTTCATTGATTCGGAATATGCCACCGCTGGTCCGGCAGGTGTTGTACGAGTGGCAACTGGAGCATTTCATTCCGAGGATGTGAAACGGAGATCGGCCCTCCTGAAACAATGAACAGATCAGATTAAATACCTGTAAGATCACATGACTGTATCGGAATTTCATCGCCAATTCACTTCACCTGATCTTCCGATTATAAAGATGACGCACAAAACAAGGAGTTAATCGCCTGATGTATAGTGGCGGCGGAATTAATGTACCGGTACCCACACGTGTTTTTCCCATTTAACTGTTGCCTCCGAAACTTTTCTTTCTTTCTTTTTGTTCTTATGCAGGTAGAAATTAAAGCACCAGACTGCAACAAAGCGTTCCAGAGGTCACAGATTTTGACCTCGCTTATGAAAGAGGATCTTTAATTTCTGCAGCATAGAGTTTTTGCTGAAATCTGAACGGTCGCAAATTTTTTGCATGTATGAGTATAGTGTTCGAAGTCAGGGAAATTTCCCGGGAAATTTCCCAAAATTTTGGGAAATTTCCCAGGAAATTTCCCAAGTGATTTTTCCCGGGAAATTTCCCAATTTCCCGGGAAATTTCCCAATTTCCCGGGAAATTCCCGGGAAACTTCCGGGAATTTTCCCAATTTTCCCGTGAAAATTGGGAAATTTCCCGGGAAATTTCCCGGGAAAAATCGGTATTTTCCCGGGAATATTCCCAATTTTTCCGGGAAAATGGGAAATTTCCAGGAAAATTGGAAATATTCCTGGAAAAATTATGTGGATATTTCCTGCGTAAGTTGGGAAATACAGAAAAAATCCAATATATTTTGCTGCCAGGACAGCGGGATGGTGATGACGGAGGGATGACAGTGGCTTCGCCTGTGATGGCAGCCACTGATAATTAATGGTGCCAGTGACTGATAACACTCGCATAGGGGCCTACACATATATGAATATATTTTAAATATACCTACATACAAATACCTCGGTGGGTATTCACAATAATTGGTACCTGTGCATGATATGATAAAAAGTGCATGCAAACATTTAACAGCCATCGGAGCACAGTTTTCAGCATAGTTGAATGCAGTTGCAAGAACGGCATTAAAAACCGTTCATTGCAACTCCTGTTATGGTATATGCAGCCTCAAAGCACAATTTTGCAACAGCTGCCCTGCCATGCAGGTGCCATCGTGAATTCACAGAAATGCAGGCAGGCGTCGTCCAATTACCTACTCGACTCATTAGATGAGTCAATTATCAAATCAAGACCATGTTGCGGAGTCAAAATAAAAATAGAAGTCATTTAATGTTTTTTTTTTTGCTTTTTCTTTTTTTTTTCGATATTTTTTCGCTTTTTTTTTCTTCGAAATTTTTCTTTTCGAAATTGGTGTGACCTGCTGCTTTTTTGTTGACTTGTTGCGTGTGCCGGTCCACAATTGGTTCACGGACGTTGTAGATGGTGGGAGCATGATAAATCCACCTGCCGCTGCCATTATTCGGTACTGTTACTTTTCCAAGCGCAGTGTTCGATGATAGATACGCAGAAGCAATCAAACAATTTCCAATTTTCGACTCAACGCCACAGAAATTGCCTGGGAAATTTCCCAAAATGGGAAAATCTGAAGAGCAGAGTCGAAAATTCCTCATTTTGGGAAATTTCCCGGGAATTTTCCCAATTTTCCCAATTTCCCGGGAATTTCCCAATTTTCCCGGGAAAATTGGGAAATTTCACGGGAAAATTGGGGGAAAATTGGGAATTTTTCCCGGGAAAATTGGGAAATTTCCCGGGAAAATTGGGAAAATTCGGAATTTTCCCAATTTTCCCAAAATGGGAAATTTCCCGGGAAATTTCCCAAGTTGAATTTTCCCGGGAAATTTCAAACACTATATGAGTACATTAATTCCGCCGCCGCTATACCTATGCTTCCGTTAAGTATTGCGTATTTTATGACACAGTTTTACGACAGAGTTAATTTCCGACTGTGGCATTTAGCGGCATCAGTGGATGTCGTCTGAGCAGTTGACACATGGTGTCGTCGACCACCCCAAAGATCCTATCAATTGGCTCAGCCAATTGTTACGCACCTAAAAATTGCTTGTGTTCGTTTGTGAGCTTTGGAAAAATGATGAATGCGATGCAAATGACAAAAAAATAATGACTGCGCAGCTTTGGAAAAATAATGACTGCGCATAAAGCAATAATTAGAGCACTCTGAAAATGGTGAAAATGAATTGTCACCGCCAAAACGAAATCAGCCATTTCAACTCAGCCATTTCAACTATCTTTTGTGATTTCTTTATCATTTCAGTCAATTGAAAGGCAACTCTGGCCATTGTGAATGGGCGATTTTCCATTAAAATGTGAAAATTTCCACGAAATTCATTGATTTCCACGAAATATCCCCTTTTTTCACGATACACATGCGAAAACGTCGTTTTTCCTGTTTTTAATTAAGTGGCAAGCATGGTGCACAAAAACATTTGAAAAATAAAGCTTTCTTTTGCTCTTTTCTCAGTCTCTTCTTCAGTTTATTTACATCATTTTTCCAATGTATTGTCCCTGCAAAATTCAAAGCAATCACATTGTAACAAATGACTGAATATGCATTTTTGACAGGTTCTAGCCTTTTTATTTCCACCGCCAAATAACGAAATTTTCAGACTTTTGAGCGAAATTTTCCAAAAATTATCACCATTTTCAACCTGCTCTAGCAATAATCTATCAAATTGGCCACTATTCACCCCTGCCGATGTGGAGCTTTATCAAGCATAATTCAAGACAGATCACTCGGCTGGTCACTGCTGCTCCCAAACTGAAGATGCGCCGGAATGGTAGTCGATGAATTGGCCTGCGTTTGATGTGGGAGGGAGATGTGGGGTGCAGGTTGTGGTCAGTGATTGTGAAGGTGAGAAGCGGCTGGTTGCTTGATGAAGCCCCACATTGGCTAGGCGAAACGTCGCCATTTACAACGTTATATACGAATGGTTTGTGGCCTGATTGACATGTTATTGTTTATATGTTTCCCGTTCGTGGTGCTTCCTGTTTTACTGCATAACGTCAATCCCTGGAAAGCCAGGGCCACCAAGCAACTAAAACTATTAAACCAACATCCAAACTGATGGATTCAAGCCAAGCCAGGACCACACACCTAGATACCTACCTGACAAGGTTGTATCAGTGCAGAAAAGTCGAATTGACTGAACAACCACAAAGAAAGGATGCGTGTGATTCATGAAGTATGCCAGAAATAATTACAGCTTCGTTTTGGAGCAACTAACCTCATGACAATCCCGACACAGATATCTTACAAAGCAGTCTTGATACTCCTCAGGCATGGGTGTCATTGCTATCTCAAGATCCATGATTGCACCCAACTGCAATATAATAAGAATAAAATAACTGTGAAAAAGCACGGCAGATGGAAAAATAAGAACAGTAAAAAAAGAATGGCAGAGAGCAAAAACAAAAACAGTGAAAAAATAGAGGACAAAAATGATGGAAACAGTGATTCGGTGGACAGTGCAAGAATAAAAACAATGAAAAAGCATGGCAGATTGGCAAATAAAAAGTAAAAAGCATGGCTTTTACTCTGTCTGCCATTGGCAGACAGAGTAAAAATAAAAAAACGTGAAAAAAAAAACATGGCAAATTGACTAAAAATGAACAGACGATGATTATTTTTTTTTTTTAGAATAAGAGGACACAATGTGCTAGCCCAGTCACTTTGTCAGAAAAAAATATAAAAGTTTCAGGACAGAGTCTCAATAATTGCATTGCAAGTGCTTCCGCCTCACTAGCATAAAAGGGCAGCCGGCACCTCCAGGGTCTGCCGGCTCTGAGAGCAGGAGGACACAATTTGAGCCCTGATGGAACTGTTGATTGATTCGGTGGGAAAACAAAAGTTCTGCCACATGTTTGAATGCTGATGTGTGATGTGATACACTCTCAGTTTGTGGATTTATCTTTCACAAACAAACTCCGTTCGAGCAAGATTGCACATTGAATAGATTTGTTCGGCTGACTGTTTTGTTTTGTTATGCTCGCCTGTTCAAGTCGAGCACATTGTTTCAGAGGTCTGTTTTACCCTGGTTCTCTCGATTTCAGGCCATGCTTCGGCAGTCATCTCAAACATTTGACCACCGAATCTTTCGAAGTGGAATTCAAGGAGGTGAAGCCAAAATCATCAGGAGTGCCCAAGTAAAATCAGGAGCACAACCAGGATTTCTGTTAGAGGGGGATCGGATCCACTCCACAGAATGTAAGCATAAGCAGGGGAAACTACCCTTCAGTCATGTTGGGGTCTGAGGTTGTGCCCCAATGGGGTTCAAAGGGCAGGACTGTGGTGTTCATTTATGGTGCAGAATTTGCAGTATAAACCCTACTGGTTCTGGAAATAGAAATAAAAGGCAGTCAACTATTCTGTTGACTCCGTAGGTAGGTACCACCTGCTGTTGCTCAACAGGGAGACAGATAAACTGGTCTGCGAATGGTGTGATCATCTGATATCTGGGATATCATAGATCAAACTAAAAGAGAATAATGCAGTGTCAAACCGATGCAACTACGATTTCCAACTGGCCAATCTCGTCTAATAAGTGTTGCTATTTGGGCCACCGACATCGGAGAAACCTTCCATTAGGTACTGAAAAGACCATGTCGCTAAAACGGTGAACCATGCATGGATGCAAGTGTGGCTCGACACTCAAGGGCAAAGGAGAAGTTTGAAAGTTTGTCCAGTTTGAAAAGTGCTCCTATCTCTGATGTATCCTTTGAGGGGTTCATAAATGAAGACACTTCTACCTGAATGAACAGCACTGAGGATTCTATATTTCCCATGACACTTACCAAATGAAATTGGTCCACAAGTATGTTCCACTCTAAAATCATGCCAGAAAGTGACGCGAGAGAAATTTTGGATGGGGGTGCTCAATCGAAGTTTTTTGATCGCTTTTTGAAGCAATTTGTCAAAGCCCAGGCTTTCAATGTTGAAAATATTGGGCAAATGCAGCATTCTTTGCTGAAAAAAAAAACGCTTAAAATCTGTCAATCGACGCTTCCAGATGTGCTGTCTCAGGAAAAATACCGACAGACGAAAACAAAAGGCCAAGGCAAACAGATGATGCGAGAAAAAAACATTTTCGAACAAAAAGCTGGCTCCATTGCCCCCAACTCCAATCGTGGGTCCCAGATTCTCCCAACAACCTTACTGATTTTGTCATTCCATCTGACACTGCCCTGATTTTTTTGAAATAACATCGAACTTATCACAACACAAATCAGCCCCATCCCAAATAAGAATGCTGCAAGGTCAACATGCCTGGGCCTACCTTGATCACTCTTGACAATGTCATCTTACCCTTTTGATTCCTTCCTCACTGATGATGGATTGTTTGCACGTCGCACAAGTGTACAGTCCGGAGTTGATCATTTCTACGTAGCAAGGACGGTGGAGAATGTGCCCACACCGTGGGATGTGACTTGGATCACGTGACGTGTGGATGTCCTCCAGGCACACTGGGCAGTTTGCACGTGAAACATTCGAAACACACTAAAAAGAGATAAAAAAAATTGTTCAAAATTCGGACAGCGACAATGCGGCAAAAGCTCTGACACGGTGGCAACAAGAATTCACAATCGAATGTCCATGCTTTTCAGGTCCAACATTCCGTCTTCAGGTAAATTTCATGCAAACAAAGAGGTCAAAAGGCAAAGTGGAAAGTTAACAGCCAATGTCCGAAGAACAAACAGGACAGTGTCATGGGCAACCTCTCGTTGATGAGGTCCACCTAAGGGGGGTCTAAGGTGGCAGCCCCAGCTGACTCAAAGGGCAGAATCCCTGGCACGGGGTTCGGGGGGTTGCCGGAATAACGTCTAGGTAATTTTTGGAAGGTCTAAAAAGTGTGGTGAGGTCTGAATTGATATGCTGACCAAAATTAACCTAACCTAACCTATCCTAACCTTCATTTACCGATCCAAACCTACCCAAACTCAACCTAACCTATCCAAAAGTTGATTTTAGTCAGGAACTACTTTCCGTGGAATTTTTAGACGTTTCGAAAATTAGAAGTTATTTCGCGCACACGTTTGGGGGATAGATCCAGGGTGCCGCAAAAACCATTACTTTTTTGGCTAGAACCAATTCTCTAAATGGCACGAAAAAGCTATTTTACATCATCTGCAAAAAACACTTGCAAATTCTTGTGAAATTCCCTGCCCACTGGTCTGCTTCTGCCAAAAAATCACAGCTTTCATTTTCTTGGAGTCTCCTGGGGTTTTCAGGCCAGCAAGCTCTCTTTTGTGCAGGCACCTTTCCAGGTGGTTAACCGGTCAAGCCCGAAATGGCGAATTCTGGTTTTAAAATGTTTTTCAGCACGTTTCGGAAACACGGAATGTCGCCCCTGACGGAATTAATAATATCTGCAAGGATTTTCGAAAAACGGAAAAATCGGAAATGCATGCATTTCCTGCCCACTCAAGCCAGATTTCTGCTCTGTTTCATTAAAATCGCCTATAATTTAATGTTTTCAACAAAAAAAAAAACACCTCCGCACAAAAAAACGGCCAAGATACCCACAAAACGCTTCAAACCACATCAAAATTGAGCAAAAACTGGAAAAAACAGGAAATTTCAATGCGACGCCATTTCTGAACGAATGCAACAATTCACGTGAAACAAGCGTCGACTGAATCGCACGTCTTTCAACCGCTCGAAAATTCAAATTTCGGCGGGCGGTAGATGTCGCGCGATTGCGTAAAAAGGCGCCTTCAACAGCCCAACAGGAACCTGAGAGAAAAAAAGCGGGAAATTTGAAAAGTGCGCTGATTGAAAACGGTTGGACCGATTTTGGCGGAATAAACGTCTGCTAAATCGCTGATTTTTCCTCTTTCCGGCTGTGAATATTTTTGAGTGGTGCTGATATAACGTAATTAAATTCAAATCCCTTGAAAATGGAATACCCATGCCGACGTTTATTTACGTCATCCGTACAATCACATCATGCCGGTTTTGACGTTTATCTACGTCGCTCGTACGCGGTTTGGTTTTTTTGCGGACGTAAATGCACGGCGCTCGGGCTTGACCGGTTAATAACCACGAAAAGCAACCCGTTTCAAACAGAAGGAACATTTCTCCGAGACAGTTCCTCAGCGCAAACAGTTGTGCAATTTTATGAACATTTCTGAATGGCGTGTTTGAAGTTGGTACCACATTTTAACTTCTGCAGACTGACTTTTGACTTTTTTGTTCTCCATTCTATCGGTGGGGAGCACAGTTGCGTGTATTCCATACACGGTGTATTTTGGCGACAGGTTTTATTGACTTCCATCGAAGAAGTCGCAGGTAGCAATGTCACTTCGAATGGAAGTCAACTAAACCTGTCGTCAAAATACACCGTGTATGGAATACACGCAACTGTGCTCCCCACCGTATGTATCAAAAACATGGATTTGAGAGAAAATCGTGATTGAAAGAAAAAAAGCTCAATTTCAGTTCACAAGGAGGGTCTCCAATTTCCGGCAGATGCGCACCAACTTAGATTTATTGTAAATCCCAATCTAATCGGTCATTTCTTGTCGGATCTAGATGAAACTAGGACTAAAATACTCCCAAAGAATTGAACTATTGGCTTACAGCAAGACCTCAAAAATGATTTTTTTTTCCATTTTTCAATTTTCAGGGCTTTGCACCTTAGGCTTTGCACCAGGGCTTTGCACCTTTTTTCAAACCCATTGCACCTACCACCTTGATTGAGTTTGACTCGTGGCATGAAAAGGTTAATGAAACTTGTAGAAACTCTTAACAGCCTACCGCCTGCCCCTCCTTACTTTATGGCAGTTCTCCAAATGGACAGGCAAGCACATGTTACACTTCTCGCAGTGGAAGAAATTTTCTTGGCCACCAACTCGGCAAATTCCACATCCATCACAATGAAACTGCTTTTTGTCCTCATTGTCAAAGAAGTTGCAGATAGAGCAGAAATACTGAAAGAGAAAAGAAAGGGACACGTTTTGTAAAATATTTGTAAATTGTGTAATTTTGTAAATTGTGTAATTGTGTAATAAACAAATTGTGTAATTTATACACAATTTGTAAAATATGAACCAACCGAGGTACCTACCTACTTCTGTTTTACAGGGGTAGCCGTCCATTTTACAGGGGTACCCCGTCCATTTTAGAGACTACTTAACTCAAAGCAGGTGCTGGAAATGAAGTCCGCCTGCTTTCAGAACAGTGTTGGGCCCTGTTGAGTGTGTTGATGGATACCCTCTGCAGCTCCTGGACAGAGATGGCATTCCTAACAAGCTTCTGTACCGCACTCTTGACCGGAGCCTGGGCAGCAGGCCTAAACTGGACAGTAAACTGTTCTTTGACCCGGACAAAGGAACCATGCTTGGCATAGGCCACCACAACAAAAATCCTCTGCTGCAGTGCCAAACACCATTTTAAACAAAACAATGCACCACCTGAGGAGCTTACTGCAGACATGTAACCTGTTAAAACCGAAAAGAACAAAAAATGTGCCCAAATCGAAATGGTAAACAGGGGCCGCTTTTTATTGGCTCACCCTGTATCTCCCATGTTTGCAGCAAATATATTCTTGTATCAACTGTATTATGTCTTCAGAATCGGGAGGAAAAAACAAAGTTTCTCTCTGGATAGGGCTAGTGATTACCAGCAGAAACAGTGCGGCTTTGAAAAAATATCCAATTCATCGGTCTGCCCTTGAGCATCAGTATCGTTTGACATGGCACATGGCGGTCGGAGGACATGCCCAGCTTATTATTCCATGGCTCCCGAGTGGGCGGAGAAAAACGGAATCACATTGGTCAAATCCAGGTGTAAAGCTGAAAGGGAGATTTTTTTGGTCAAATCCAGGTGTAAAGCTGAAAGGGAGATTTTTTGGTCAAATCCAGGTGTAAAGCTGAAAGGGAGATTTTTTGGTCAAATCCAGGTGTAAAGCTGAAAGGGAGATTTTATTGGTCGAATTCAGGTGTAAAGCTGAAAGGGAGATTTTTTTGGTCAAATCCAGGTGTAAAGCTGAAAGGGAGATTTTTTGGTCAAATCCAGGTGTAAAGCTGAAAGGGAGATTTTTTGGTCAAATCCAGGTGTAAAGCTGAAAGGGAGATTTTTCGGTCAAATCCAGGTGTAAAGCTGAAAGGGAGATTTTATTGGTCGAATTCAGGTGTAAAGCTGAAAGGGAGATTTTTTGGTCAAATCCAGGTGTAAAGCTGAAAGGGAGATTTTATTGGTCAAATCCAGGTGTAAAGCTGAAAGGGAGATTTTTTGGTCAAATCCAGGTGTAAAGCTGAAAGGGAGATTTTTTGGTCAAATCCAGGTGTAAAGCTGAAAGGGAGATTTTTTGGTCAAATCCAGGTGTAAAGCTGAAAGGGAGATTTTATTGGTCGAATTCAGGTGTAAAGCTGAAAGGGAGATTTTTTGGTCAAATCCAGGTGTAAAGCTGAAAGGGAGATTTTATTGGTCAAATCCAGGTGTAAAGCTGAAAGGGAGATTTTATTGGTCGAATTCAGGTGTAAAGCTGAAAGGGAGATTTTTGGTCAAATCCAGGTGTAAAGCTGAAAGGGAGATTTTGTTGTTTTGACAGATGATTTTTTTCAAGTGTTGTCGAAAGCGGCTCGAACAAAATACACCGACCGAACTTCCCATAAAATGCGCAAAATAAAAATAATGCATTGGTACCATCAAAAACATCCAACAATCACCGACAAAATCAGGGTGTTCACCAAAGCAATGAAAACTCTTCAGTTCACTTGCTTGGATCCCAGGAACTTGGTCAGGCTACTCCTCGACTTATTTCTGCACCCATTTTGGCAATTTGTCCGAAATTTATCCAATCCATGATGTTTTCATGGAATTTCGCCGAGAATTCCAATTCCCTGAGCTTTCAGAGTTAAACAAACTGAATATTCCAGGATTTCCACGTGGCAGACACCCTGGATATCCATTGATTTGAGCTGCCTTCAGTAAAAAATATCTGGGTCAAAATGAAACAGATGCAAAATTGTTTCTTGCTCGACAATATGGCCAGGTTGGTGGGTATGGATTTTTATTTAAGCCAATGAATTCCATTGGTACCTATTTTTTATTTATCCACATCAGAATGGATGGACAGATTTACTTGCACCAGACTTTTTAGATCATCTGTCAGATTGTCACATGCAACAATGTGCAAAGGAGTGTTGGAACACTTACCTGCCATTGCCCATTGTTGCAACTGCAAATATTCTGCAAACTAAAATGTCTGATGCAAAAAATCTGCCCACTCTGATGTGACTTTATGATATGGATTTTTCACACGATTTGATCACTCAACTGTGAGTTTCACCAGGAGGAGCGAGACTGCAGGCCAGGTTAAAAAGACAAATACTGAAGGCATGGGCTTCCACACCAGATGGGTCTGGAAAACTCTGCTCTGGCTGGGAGGGCAGGCCAAATTCATCCCCATTGAGGTTGGTGCCATTTCCTTGTTGGTAACATTTTCCAAATTTGACCCCAACAGGACACCATGAACCACAGACACGAACTTACAGTTCCTAAGACGATACCACACTTTCCGCAATTCTGCTGAACGGCCTGCTGCTCGTCACACTTGAAACACTTGACCAGTTTGATGTCCCTCCTAATCAGGGTGTGGCTTTCTGATTCATCGTGGCAAAATCGACATGTGTACACCTTATTGCAGCATGGCGTCTGAAAGTACAAATAAAAAATAAGAAATAAATTACACTGGCCTGTTTTTTGCGATGTTCTACCGTACCTTTAACATCCTACGATCCTGACGATACTGCAGTTTTCAATCAAAATTATGCCATCGCCACAAACAGAAGAAAAGGACAAGGCATGGTGTGTCTAAGGCCAAAGGTGAGCACCTACAATAGGCTCTAATTAGGGTTGTAGTTTGGAATACTGACTGACGTTTAAAAAATGCTGGTGTGAACGAGTTTTTACACATGCTCAAGTTGCCTACGTAAATAGGACAGGAAATTAGGTTAGGTTTCGGTTAGTTTTTCATAAATAAAAGGATGCATTTGAACCGGGTTATGTCGTTTATAAGGGGGGGACACAATTGCACGGCAACAGGGAAACATTTTTACTCCTGCAGACGGTACAGGGTGTGCTTTTTCTCCATACTCCATCTTCTGCCTGCATTATTAATTCTTATTCTGCGTTTGTAATTGCGGGCTGAGCAAATCATGGGATTTAGTCGCTTTAAAGTCGCGCAGGGAGATCAGGTCAGGTTAGGTAAGATTGGATTAGATTGGGTCCAGGTTGTTTTAAGTAAAGGTTCATTTGGTTGTTTTAGTCAAGGTACACTGGACAGAGAACCCTTACCTGACCCAACCTAACCTAACCTGACCTAACCTAACGACCTAACCGAACCTAAACCAACTTAACTTTACCTATCCAAAGCACCTTACCTATCCCAACCGACTGCGCACCCTCTAGAGAAATAAGGCACACCATGTGCCGTGTGCTGGTGCCAAAGGGGGGACACAATTGCACGGCTAAAAGCTACAGCTTTTTTTCTGAAAATGTTTCTCTGTTGCCGTGCAATTGTGTCCCCCCGTATAAATGACTTAACCCTTTGAACCTGCAGCACAATATAGTTGGCCTACCTGCTTCATGTGGCACCAATTATCAAAGGTGGCAAGAAAGATTTAATTTCGGTACCTACTTAGCCTAATGGCACTCATCTGGAAACAGAGTTTTTTTCCAAGTGGGCTAATTATTTTGCTTGGGCAAATAAATAAACAAAATTTAATCGAAGAAAAATGATTTGTTTGAAAACCGTCAAAAAGCCGAGAAAATGGAAAACATTCAAACTGATCACAGTTTGAATGTTGAGAGAGAAAAAAAAAACAGAATAAATTCATGACATTTTCTTCATTTTCTTTCAGAAAATGCAAAATGCAAAAAATCGGACATTATTTTTCATTGGAAGAGGACCAAAAACAAATTGAGGTGAAGAAAAAAACACAACCACCAACCAAGGAGTGTAAAGCATGTATTTCTAAGCATATATGTTTAGGTGCGGTCGGCAGTTACCTACGTATCAGGTCGCATTTTTTTCTTGAACGCAACAGTGCCAACTATTGATGGGAAAGAACACAAGACCACATCGCCTGGTTGAGAATAGCATTTTCCTCGCGTGCAAAGCAGAGAAACTGAATGTCAACTCATCTTTTTGTTGAACCTGCAGCGGTCTGCAGAAACCTGTCACAAAATCCCAATCTAAAAATCAATTGGCCTACTAACGATGAATCTGCAATTCCTTTTATAATGTTGACATCCGTATGCTGCCTCTTCACTGGCGTTTGAAGCAGGTGTATCTTCAACAGTATCAGCTGGTCCGCTTGTAGCTGGAGATGTGTCAGCCATTGACATAAAATATATATATCTGCCCTGGGCAGTTGAAGTTAAATCTCCCTGTAGCTGTTAAATCAAAGTGGAAATGTGTGCACCTCACCTACCTAAATGAGTTAGAGAACTGGAGGAGAGAAGGTGGGAACTTGAAGGAGGGTTGATCTACTTGAATTTGGCTCACGTTGTGAAAGCATAGTGGCCGCGTCTCCAGAGCCGACACGTCTGAAGTGGAGTTTCGGCGGCCACTGATCCTCGTTCTATTCCAACTGCACATGGAAAGGGAGGGGATGCCCTGTTCAACTGGTACCTAACTACTCTATCAATGTGGAGAGAAAACAGTCGAACTCACATGGTAAGAGTGACCACAAGCTCCCTGGGTAGGTAGGTAATGAGTTCCTTGGAAGGGTTGACTGGGGCAAATTGGGAACGCAAATTACATTTTTCGAATTGATAACGTTTTAATTCAAAAACTATGCAATCCCAGGCAATTGATGTGGAGCGCAAAATTGCCTTTTTTTAGACTGTTGCCAGCATGTGTGTGCTATATTTAAACAAGAGTTTTGCCCTCTTGTCAGGTTTTAAGCATGTTCCCTTTTACCCCTGACTGTGCTCATTTAAACCCCATCAAGTAGGTATGGTGTAAAAAGGGAACATGTACGGTATCTCACTTTACATTCAATGTTATGAAGTCTAGACAGGGGGAAATGGGAACGAAACATGTCCTTCAGAGAGTATCTTCATTAGGTCTTCAAATCAAGTGTCCCAATTTGGTACCTACCCCATTATCGCCAAAGTGCAGTGCACAGATGCTGCCAAAAAGTAGCGGCCGACCGATCGACCTCCTCTCCCATTTTGCCAAATACTTCTTTGCCTGCTCGATTGACAAACCAACGTCTTTTTCTCCTATTCCCAATCGTTCTTGAACAATAGGAATAGGAATTTCTCCAAACTTGCCTCACTTGAAAGGTGTTCAGTAGGTAGGCACTGTTCATGATCGGGCATCGGCCGATCGTTATGGAGTATGGAAAAACGACTTCTAAGCCTAACTCTGTCAGCATCAACTAATCAACTCTTCTGAATCGATAACGGTTCCTGTTCAGCAGCCCATTATCATGTTCATTTTCTTCCCCCTTCTTGTGGTTTTGTGAAGTTTTTCCTTTTCCCCCTATTGTGACATGGGCTTGAATTCTGCTCCTCTTCTTCCTTTGTTTTGGGTGTAGTAAACAACAGCCCATTTTTTTTAAGGATGAAGGTGGTCTTTGCAGAAGAAAGAATCAGAAGCCGGCATCTTGGTGCAAATGTGGGATCTGATTTTTGTTGGACAACAACAGCTTCTCTCCACTTCACCGAGGCAAACGTTCTCTGCAAGCATTCCAGCAGTGTTGGTGTTCGGTGTTTTTTTTCTGCGGGGTCCCAACGCCAGCAGCAAAAAGTGGCGCGACCCCTCATCGCCGACACGAATGAGACCCAATAATTGGGCGAAATGTCATTTCCAAACCCAAAGTTGGATTGCAATGTGCAAGAAAGTGAAGTTTGAAAAAATACGCAAGCAGAGTATCGACGTGGATACAAAGTTGCAGTTGCAATGGCAGCATTCACAAGCTAAAAAATAAATAAATAAATAAAAGATTGAGAGCGTGTAAACATACTTACCTACCAGGTCATTTTTCAAGCGTCATCGAAACTTGTCCAAAAAATTTCGCCGTCGAATACAGCGAAGTCAGATCTCAGTCGGATAAACAAGTGAGTTCCAATTGAAGTGGAAATGGAATACCTAATAAGGTAAAGCAGCACACCTAGCGCACAAGTATTTTTATGATTTCGGTGCAAATAATTTCCTCCACAGAGAAAAAAGAAGAAGAAAAGAAAGAAGGCAACAATAGATAAAGGTGCTGACTGCTAACAGTGCCTACCTACTGCACACCTTTCAAGTGAGGCAAGTTTGGAGAAATTCCTATCCTACATATGTGAATGAAATTCTTACCTAGAAAATCGATCTGTTAACAGCCGAGAAATGCATGAGCCGAATAGGCGAATAATGAGAAAGCTCAGGACTGGACGCCAAGGAAGAAAAACAACAGGTGGTGCTTCAAGAAGCGGGCTGGAAGTCCTCGCGCCGAAGCGGTAATTAGACCCTTCCAGCCCAATTCTATAAGCATTAATTACCAAATGAAATGAAATGGGGGGTTTGGGGTGCCGGGTGATGGACCATGGGACTTCAGTTTTAACACACTCCCCACCAGAGCAGGTGGTTTTTTGTCTTTTGTCCCTCCTCAAACTTTTAAAAATGTGGACAGACATGTATTTTTTACACGATACATCTTTGTGTGGAATAGGCTGCATCTTCTTCCAGAGGTTCTGGACATGTCTGAGAACCAATTTATCCAGGCAATACGAACTAGGCTAGATACCTTGTTAATTAGGTAGGTACCTACTTAGGCCCATTGTGTTGTTCCTTCAGTTTTATAATTGGCTTCCCCCTTTCTTTCTCCTCATAAACTTAATTCAAGGGACTTTTTATTTTCATACCAAATTGCCTGCACACTGAGATGGGTACTTTTGTTTGTCTTGCAGCAATAATTCATCTTGAGGTCTTGTCGCTGGTCCTATCATGTGTTATGTTACCATGGAGCAACTGGCATCTGACAAGGTATGACCGCATTTTAATTATTATCATTTGACTTTATTTTTGTTGTCCCGTTCATATTTGTTTTAACGGCCGGCACATTATTCAAATTTGCCTCTTCGGCACAATAATGACATGCCACCTTTATGGGGCCTATTTATTTTTTTATTAGCACCGCTGCTGAAAGTTTTAGAGTGAACGAAGACGTGGGGAGCAATAATTTGTGGGGACAGAAGCGTAAGATGCTGCCACCAAGTGGCAAGAAGTTCATGCATCATCACGAGCTGCAAGCGAAGTGAGCCTATAGGTACCTACCTACTTTATAAGGGACATGAATTTTTCCTCTGACAGCTTTAGCATTTCAGATGTGATGCCAAGCCTGTTCCAAATGAAAATACATTGATTAATGAAAGAGAACCTATCAACATTTTTGTGCAGTATGGGAGAAATAAATGTAACATTGTCGTCGCCTGACCTGGCCAGTGCAACCTGTGTTTTGAGATAGGGCTGACTGAAGTCATTCTTGTTCAATCTGCAACCTCATTCCAACCCGATCTTCTCTGACAATACAATACAATAGATACAGTACAATACAATGCGTGTGTTTGAAGCCTTCTTGTGGGCCCATTCGACCAGTATTGCCAGATGATTTTTTAAAAACCCGCAAGATTTTTGTGAAAAACCCGCGGAAAAACCGCAAGAAATTTCAGAAAATAGCCAAAAAACCGCGGGCTGCAAAAACACACAATTGCGGGAAATCTGACATTCTTCCCGCAATTTCTGAAATGAAAGGTTCGTGAGTCGTGACAACAGAACCGATACCGAACATGGTGGGCAAAGAAACCTCTGGCGATATTATTGTGGATAACGAAATAAATTTCCTCAAATTAAAAAAAAAATCCACAAAAAATTGCCAAAATTTTGAATATTTAAAAAGATTTCTCCATTGATGCCTCCCCATATCGCAAAAAAAGGTTTCCACTTCTGCCCACACAACATTTTCTCGTTGTTTGGAAATCTGTGCATTTGACATCTTGCAGTCGGAATTTATTGCATGCAAAAAATCAGCGAGAGTCATCATGTCGAATTTCACCAGCAAAGCAAGTCAATTTTCGGCGGTCAATGCTGCTTTTTTCTGCCGTTGTTCAAATGAAATGCGATTCGCGAACAACGAATGAATCACAAAAGAATTTCGGTATCGTTCTCAGATTTACTCTGTTCTACAGGTTTTCATGCCATAAAGGCAATCATCAATTGTGAACAGCAGAGGTTCATCATGTGCCAGGGAAGGGAGGGGAAGGGATGGGACAAGACAAGACGTAAGGTATGATGCCTTCTTTTCGGCAAAAACCCACAAACTAAAATTTACTTTCGACTAAAAAGACAAAACAATTGAAGAAAAACATCTTTCACTCACTCACAAAACCCCAGCGCAACACAAAATTACATACCTACATTATAGAAGTACCTAACCACTACCTATCCAGCCCAACTCAAACTTGAACCACACAACAAAACATCAAAAGATGCAAACGAGACTGCTCCTTCACAAACATGTTCAAAGCTCCTCTTGCCCTGGAAACTAAGATAAGTTTAAGCCTGGCCTACCTACCAACCTAAAGACAAAAATGAATGAAAGCGAAACAGAAAAACTTAGCTTTGAATTTTGGCTAAATCCTTCATCATTTGCTCAGCGTCAGATCAATCATCTCTCGGGCTAGGCATCGTCATTACACCTCCTTCGTCATCCATTCAGCATCATCTCCCGAGCTCGTCAGACATCCCTCACCACAGTTGTTCGTCCAACTGTTCACCTTCACATTCGTCATTAATCTAAAATAGGAAAAGAGAAAAGAGGAAAAAGGATGAAGGAAGGAAGCAAAGCAACTTTTTTTTCAAAAGAAGAAAATAGAAAAGAAATAAAGATGACATAAAGAAATAGGTACTTGAAAGGAATAAAGATGCAATTGAAAGGAATAAAGATGCAACAAAGTGAATAAAATGAAATAAGGATGAGAACTTCCCCTTTTTCAGTGCACCACAACGGGGGAATGGTTTGCCTTGTGTCAGTCACGCGGCAAGAGCGCTGTCCCGACAACTGCCGGTTAACAAGCGCAGGGAGTCACGGAAGCACCAGCGGACAGCGGTGTTCGCCAGCAGTACGCACACTCCCTCTTCCCAGCTGCGTGAAAAAGGTTTTGCACTGACCACGCAGTGGGGGGCCGCCAACATGGGCCGCCGTCTCCGGGCAGGTTCCCGGCTTCGGTCTGGGCATGGGTCCCCGACCCGTTCCCAGACCACATCTTTATCAACCCCATTGCAATGCCCCAGATCGGGTCCGATCTCCAATGAAAAATATTAAATGAAAATATATAAAAATTATTAAAAAATAAAATAAAATAAACCAAAGACCACAAATTATGAAGGAAAGGTAAAAATAGGGCCTAGATAAAAACAAAAAAAAAAAAAGCAAAAATCTCGCAACAGCCCTCACTCCTTGCCCCTTGGCAGCAGAAACTTTTCCCTTCCACTTCACGAGACACTGCTTTGCATGTTCCACCCACAAGTCTGGGAAGGAAACGCGACCGTCGGCTGCATTATCGAAAGGAGGGGTAAAGAGAAAAGGAGGGGAAAGGACCGCGAAGAGATTATCGGAATGTGGACGGGGCCTGGTCATATTGCAATTACTTCAGACACCCAAGCAGACACACACACACACAACCAGGCAAGATCCAACCTTGAGCAAACTCCAACACTCATTTCCTCATGCACACCCACCCAATCACAATCTCAAAAAAATACAAAAAGTGGAAAAAACGAGTAAAAATTGAACTTCCCGAGAAGACAGGGATGCAGGTGATTGTCACAATCTCACCAACTCTGAGAAAGTCAGTGGATGAATTGAATTTTTTCACGCAAAACAGGCGACTTTGTTCCAAAACAAGAAAAAAAATGGAAAAACCCCACCAAAAACCAGAAATCAAAGACAAAAAATTTCTGCCGGAAAAACAACCGGAAAACCGCGAACTGCGGTCTGCGGAGCCGAACCAGCAAAAAAACCGCAACCCGCCAAACCCAAAATTTTCCCGCGGGGAAGCTCAAAAACTCGCGGAAATTGCCGTTGGTAAAATGCGACTTGTGGTGAATCATGAATGAATGAAAAGAATTTATCATGAATCCAAATCAACTCAAGACAGTCAATGGATGAATCGAATTTTATGTTCCAAAACGAGAAAAAATCGAAAAATCCACCAAAAACTGGCAAAAACCAGAAACTTGGAACAAAAAAAATCTTCCGAAAAAACAAGCGGAAAAACCGCGAACTGCGGAGCCAAACCCGCGAAAAAACCGCAACCCGCGAAACCCAAAATTTTCCCGCGGGGAAGCCCAAAAACCAGCGGAATTTCGCGGGAAAACCCGCGATCTGGCAACACTGCATTCGACAAAAACCAAAGTTTCGCAAGGAAAAAACCCAAACATTTTTCTATCTATCTATCTACAGGGTGGCCCAAGGCGACCCGGTCAATTTGTGCTTTTTTTTTTTTTTTTTTTTAACTATGTTGGGGGCCACAGGCAGTAAAAGCCATTGGACGTGGTAATCCCCGGTCAGACATGCATCATTTTTTGCCTCGGCAATTACCACAACAACAATCAAGTCGTCGTGTTCTTTCACCGAGGCAGCATGTATCTTTTTGTGTTTAGATAAGCGCCGTCGCGATCGTCTAAAAGAGAAAACATGGTTTCAAGTGCAAACCATCGGTGCAGAGAGATTGCGGTACAGTTTTAGAAACCCATGGGGGTATTTCAAGAAATGTGGCCAGAAAAATAAAAATAAGAGAACACGAACCAGGTCAGGGACGTGAAGATTCCAGCATGGATTGTCCAGATGGTGACAGTTCGACAACAGGCTCGGATGAATAGACAACACAACAACAAGAAATCAATTTGGTCACAAATATATCAATTTCGGTAGGTACCTCAATTTTTAGTGCATGAAAACATGGAAAAAAAGGAAAAGGCACAATTAGCATTTATCTCCAAGGAAGCGAAATGGGGGCATGATCAAAGAAACCTATATACCTACCTAGGCCTAACTACACCTATTACCTACCTACTAGGGCGAAAAACTGAGTTTAGGCTTTATGACAGATAAAAAACTGGCCTCTGATAGGTTTAGCATGTCATGAGAAATGCCAAGTTTGTTCCAGAGAAACACGTAGTTGTTTAGGAAGGAAAACCTAGAGACATTTTTGGAAAGGGAAGGTGGGATAAATGAAACGAGGTCACTGGCCCTCGTCGACCCT
>JASGXE010017776.1:0-33679 GCA_030068105.1 Sinentomon sp. SZTP_YWyxl
TTCCCAAGGGATTTAGATCCTGATTTCCTTGACTTTTAGCATATTTTTGAGCAATTTCCGGACTTTTGATGGGATTCCCCGACTGTAGGAATCCTGTTTTGTATTATGTAAAATTGTTTCCTTATCAGTTATCACAGGGTGCTCAGCTAACTGGAAAAATCAGTGAACTTTTAGAATTTTACCAGAAGTAAGGGAATTCAGCATCAAAAAACACAAGTACGACGTTGTTTGTTGGCACGAAAAGCTATCTGTGGAGCAAAATCTCACACCAGAAAGTGATGGATAAGTGGTCAAACCACATGATCCAAGTGTTTTTTGTTAAAAGAAAAAGTGCAAATTTGAGTAAACTTTGTGTCGAAAAAGTATTTTCCATGTACTTTGGTGAAGGCAGGAAGGAGCCTGAAAAATACCAACTGGAAGACATCAGTCGGGAATTTTATTTTGCAAACATGCTGAGCACCCTGTCATTTGATGAAATAAAATCAAATTTTATTCCTGGATTTTAAAAATCAGCGTGTTTCAGTTCATGTTGATTTTCTAAAGTAAACCATATGCGGTTCGGAACCACCAATTGAAAATGGTTGCATTTAAGCACCATTCCATGGGAAACCAGCACCGAAAACTGTTCAACATTCCAACTGAGGGTTGAACCTGAACCCTCATTGAGGGATTGCGGACTTGTCTTCACTTGCCACTCACCATCGGGCTCCCTCTCATGTGGCAACTGATCAGGTGTGAGGGGGACAGACAGAAACGAAGTTGTGATTTCTGGAAAATTTGATCAATCACGCACGTTCCTTTTGGTACAAGGAACCTGTATCCCCCTAATTTCTATTTTGAGGCTAGTGTTCGAGTGGATCGAGTGTCGGACTGTTTATCGAGTGTATTTGAAGACAATAATTCTTGGTGTCATTCTGATCTTTGATTTAGAATGTCTCACTGTTACGGGAAAAAAATGTATCAGGAAAGAATGAAAGGATGTAGTCTGGAAATCTATTCCCAGAAGCAGAAATTCCACATCACATCCCCATCCATGGCTTGGGCAGATCTGCAGAGACATGGCCTTGAGAAATGAGTGCCACTCGTCAATCATTGACAATGGCAGTGTCAAAAAGTGACGAATTCATGCTGGGCGTTCCATTGGGAGACGGACGGAAATGAACAATGGAGGGGAATTATAAAAAATTGTTTACCTTTCCTTGGACCATGAATATTTGCTCATGCCACAATGTTTTCCGGATCCCACTCCCACGTGGTTGGCAGGGATCCGACCAACCACTTGACATGTGTAAAGAAAAACGTCACGATATGTTACTAGAAACACTTAGATTTATTTTCAAAAAGATTCACATTTTACAGTCATGTTGAATACAAACAGATTGTGCTTAACTACATGAAATTCACTTGTCTCGAAGCCACATCATTATGCTCCGCAATGGAGAACTTACACAAGCAATTGATAGAAGGACTGAAGTCCCACCTTATCAAGGATCAGCCAGTACTCTGACATTCTGCTTCCAGTTTCGCGAAGGAGCACCTCTTTATTCAACACAAAATAGAACTGTCCAAGTTAAATTGCATGGGCGTCAAATTAAAAAAAAATTTCTGCACAAATACAGAGCTAATCAACCGAGTTGGCAGAGTCCTTCGGTGAAATTCCCCAATTATCACTCCCACTCAGCTGAGACTCAATGTTTTGACTCAAAACAGCAGATGATTGCTGAGACTCAATACACTCAATATTGCACTCAGCAGAGACTCAATACAGCAGACGGTTGCGTCCTTCGCAACACTGAAAGAGTAGTGTTACTCTCAGAAATGAATTCTACAGCGTCGAATTAAAAACACACTTCAAAAAAAAGAAGAAAATGGTATTTTTGACCGAAGGACTTGACTGCCCCCTGAGCAGGCAAGATTTCAGCAATTCCTGACAGTGGTTAGACTATTGTCATGTTTCATTAATTGAGTGAGGACAATTGTCGTACCTCAGTCTGTGTTGAATATGGGACAGACTAATTTGACGCTGTTCAGATCTCAATATGAGGCGTGATGTTTTGGGGCATCGCACCCTCTTTGTCGAACGACGTTGGTCAACGAGGTTGCAATATCCCCCAAACATCAAGCCTCAAATTAATTCGGAGATCTAAATAGCGTCAAGTTTGTGATTTAAATTTTAATATCTGTGAGCACACAATCTCCAAGGTTCCACGCCTTACTATAAAGCCAGGAATAAGTCAAAACAATATTGGGCATATAAAACTAAATTGGGCATATAAAACTAAACAGTGTGATGGAAACTTGGATATGCGTGACGTAAAGGTTTTACCCCTTTTGGGTAGTTTCAACAATTTTCTATACCGGCGAATTAAGCCTCATTTTGGACGCATCCATTATCAAAACGGAGACTGCTGAAATGTTGATTCAACTCGCCGATAATGAGATAGTCGTCAAAAGTACCTGGAAATGGTGATATTTTGACATAATAGTGGTGTCCCAGTACAACACAAATACAAATCATGGTGGTTTGCCTCCGAGTTGTCCTCAGCAAAGATTCTGATCCGCGTGTCTTCTCCAAACTGCCATTTCGGTTGATTACAGATGATAAAAATGATAACAAAACAAGAACACAGTGCTTGTTTAGCTCGTTTTTCTTCAATCGCAGAGTCCTCTTCACCACTGCTTTCTCGGTAGTCCTCTCCTAGAACTTGAACTCCTTGTATTTCTTGGCCTGTTTGTTATCCTGTTGCTGCTGCTGCTGCCTCTTCCGTTTGTTCTGAAAATAAAAAAGAAAAAGTCACCAGATAAAAAATGGGGTATTTCCATGAAAATAACAAAAGTGGCCTGAGTTTGCAAATGCGATGCGGTTTGCCTTTTTTTCCCTCAAAATTAATTGCTCATCAAACTTGACCCAACCCACCCCCAACACCTGTTGTTTGTTGTCAACCAATGTCTTAGTGCCCGTCTACAAAGACATTAAGACGCTGACTCCACATGCATTCGATATTGCAACCAGAAATTTCCCCTTGTGGCCCCGAAAAAGGATATTCATCGTATGTCGGAGGTTATCTTTACACACCGTGACAGCTCAGAAGAGGACAGTGAGGAGGATGGTTCAGTGAACATCTTTCAGACAGATAAACGGCCAATACTTTGACAGGCTGAATGTGTACCCTGTAAATTCCTGATGTTTGTTCTTCGTAATCTTACCTTCTACTGTGCCACTCGACTGTGGGACAGTAGTCGCCAGGGGCAGTGGCGCCGACAGCTCTTTAGGATTGGGGGGGGATGAGACGAAAAAGGGCATCATTTTTCGGGACATGGGGGCAACACTGGAGCAATGTGGCATGAAAGGGCAATGTCGTTCCCGAGGAAGCGTTGCGCGAAGCGCAACGCCGGGGGAGGGGTTTTTCCCGAAGGGGGAAAAATTTTGAAAAATGGAACCTTGAGAGGTGCTCAGAATTCGCAATTTTTGAAAAAACTGGCCCAGCTTTTGTCGCAAGCACCATCTGCATGCATCGATTGAATAATTGACATACTCATAGGACTATATCCACGATTTTAAACAATCTTATTGCAGAAAATTTAATGGTGCGTTTCTTCATTGCAAATGCCGACTTCCAAGTTCAAACTGGTATGAACACAACACAAAACTTGCCGAAATGCCGATTGACAAAAAATTGGCCAATTGAGGGCATCGTGGGGATAATTATAGGTGTTCAACAAAGGGCATATTTAGGGGGGGTGAGGCAAGGGCAACAATCCCCCCAGAAAATAGCCCTTTCCATTATTGGGAGGGGGGTGCATCCCCCCAACCCCCCATGATCGGCGCCCCTGGCCAGGGGGTCATCTACCAATGCTCCTTCTCTTACCCTCCTCTTTCATCCACCATACCCTCGGGCACGGTCAGGCGGAAGCCCAAAACTCGCTACGCTTGGTAGCTTTTGGGGTAGTTGGACAACAGAACAGATCAAAGAACAGAAAAAGAGAGTTGAACTCAAGTAATAAGTATGAAAACTCATCTACTGCCATGACAGAGAAAGAGAGGGAGGGAGGGGAGAGAAGAGAGTTCTGCGTGTGTACAGCAACGAGAAAATTAATTGGACCACACATGGTAACGTTTCTTTAGGGTTTTTTGGGAAATCTTGAACCCATCGAAATTGGCGTTCCGTCACTGATTTGATGCATGTTTTTGTGCAACAAAATCCGATTTCTTGAACCTGAAATCACCACGATTCTCCCAGTTTTCTCTTAAAGATCGAAAAACCAGCAGCAATTGATGGCACGAGTAATTTTCTCGCCACTGTACATGGCCTCAGAAAAATAACCATTGTGGAGGATGCCACGCATCGCCCGACTGCTGACTGGAGACAATACCTAACCTTGTGATTTTTTCGAACATTACTCACATTTTTAGGAAGGAGAGTGCTGCACTGAATTTGTTATCAAGCAGAAAAAACTACAACTTTTTGTTCAGTGGAGAAAGGTCAAAACAATTTTTGCTTGGTAATGGTGGCAACTCAGACCCTTCTCGGATTTCTTTCGGAATTCACTTTTGTGTATTTTCAACGAATGATGACTTCACAATTTCAAAGGAAATAGTTGTAGGTGTTTCAAAACTCTTAACATTCGACGTCATTTACGTGCCATCCAGGACATATGCCGTGTTTAACGTAGAAAACACCCAGGTATAATGAAATCAAGCAACAGAATTTTCCTTGTGTGTCAACAATACCAGGTTTCTTGCACTTCAAATTTCACACAAACATTGTGAGTGATATCTGGAATTTTCGAGATGTTCAACAGATTATAGAGACCCCCCCCTAAAATTGATTCACCAGGCTAACCTTTTGCCTGGCAGCATGATCGGCTACAATATCCGACAGGTCGTCTTTCTCCAGTTGGGATTTCTGCCTCTGCTCTCTAAGGGTCTGTTCGTATCTGGCAGTCATGAGATCCGTGTCGACCAGATCCAACTCAGAAGGATCCAAAGTCAGTTCAACATCACCGTCTCCTGAAATGTGGGGTGGTGGGGGCATTCCGGGAGGAGGCATGTCGTACATGTGCGTGGAACCCATCATTGCTCTTCCAAACCTGTCCATTTTTCGCTCTTGGAGAACAGTATATAGGGCTGGTGTATCGGACCTGAAAAAAAGGAGAAAAGTATTTGTGCTCAGGGGTGCATGGATCAATTATTTTTCGTCTTCCGTCATTTCCAAGGGAAAATGCCTTTCAATCTCATCACTCCCTTCATCCTTATAAAAGGCCCTTCTAAACAACACTTGATTAATTATCTCACAAGTATCCTAATAACCACAGATGGAAATGTGAATTTTATGAAGGTCAAGAGGGCCATGCCATACACTCCTGAGTCGTTGAAATCGAAAGAACCCCCAGACAGATCCAATAACTCTAACATGAGCTTTTGATGGCACAAAATTCGACTTTGTTTGCAGAAAATAGGCAGATAAAATACTGGTCGCATGCACCAAAGCCACTAACCCTTAAGGGGGGCTCACCCCGGAAAAGGTGAAAAAACGAAAAATTCTTCATTTTTCCAAATGCTTTTTCCCAAGATACTCTGGTCTTTTCTGAACATTTTGGTCCAAAAATGAGCAAAATCCGTTGAGAAATGGCTTCACAAGAGCAAATTTAAGTGTGCGATGCAAATTCGTTCCCTGGTTATTCAGCATTTCCCAAAAATACAACTGTCCAAAAACCCCGTTTTTCTCGCATTTTGATTTCCGGTAGAAAAAAGATTTTCGAACAGCATATTTCAGCTATTTTTGCATGTAGAAAGGTAAAATTTTGCATACCTATGTAAAAAAGCAAGCCAAATTGATTGTTGGAGCCAGAATTTGCAAATTTTGACTGTTTGAGAGAATTTTTTACTACCAAGTAAAATGGGGGCATTTTTCTGTCGCGAGTGCTCATAACTCAAGTTTTTCTCAATCAGATAGGCAGAAAATGAAAAATCTGGTTCCAACAATCAATTTTTATGCTTTTTTAATTGTATTTGGCGCAAACCAGGATTTGGCAAGTCTATTAACAAGGGAGCAACAGCATTGCAAAGTTACACTACATTTTCTAATTGAAATGGCAATAACTCAGAAACCAGTTGAAGGAGGGGGTTAAATTTTGCAGGGAAACTACCATCATAGGGTCCTACATGCATACCAAAAATCATCAACATTGGTTAACAAACGTCAAAGTTAGGTGCGGAGGGTGAGCCCCTCCCCTTAACCATACGCTCGAAAAAAGTCAATTCCATGTTCAGATGCACCTTTCTCAACTATGGAAAAGGAATACTGTTGATGCACAGAAATGAAATTTTCCAATAGATTTCTCATCTACATAAAATTTTTGTGTATAGAAATCTGTTGGAAAATTTGATTTCTATGCACAACAGTATTTCTTTTCCATCATTGAGAAAGGTGCATCTGAACATGGAATTGACTTTTTTCAAGCTTAGGGCTAGGCTTAGTGGCTTTGGTGTATATGACCGACAGAGTAAAGAGCCACTTCTGCGATAAAAACAAGTTGATCCCACACAGAACAATTGGGTGTTGTGTGTAGGTTAAAAGGTAATTTATTTTCGAACAAGCTGGACGAACCAAAACGTCTCTCGACAAAAAGACACCGATGCAGAATGTATTATTGTTTTGCCGTTTTTGTTGTGGAGTATATTCAGATAAATTACGCCAAATCAAATAACATATGTGCAAATCAAATGGGATAAAATAAAATGTGGATAAAAAAATAAATTGGGATAAATCGATACGAATCTGGCAATGGGATAAAATTATATGCATCATGATAAATTAGAAAACAGAAATGAAAAACTCACTCCTCCATTTCCGTTTCAATCTTTTTCTTCCTCAGTTCAATCAGCTCCGGCGTTTCCAACCCCATTGGAATAGAGCTCATTCCCGACGGTGTAACTAGTCCTTCTGCTGGTGTCACCATTCCACTTTCATCCTCAACTCCCTTTCTACCTCCTTCCTCCTCTTCTTCACTCTCTTCCTCGCTTTCCTCTTCACTCTCCGATTCCAGCTCACCCCACAGGGTTCGATCTATTTCTTCATCTTCTTGTTCCTGTGCCTGGAATGGGTTCAAGGAGGTATAAATTTTTTTTAAAATAATCTAGAAAAATAGACCGTCAAGGCTTGCGAGGGCTCCAAATGAACATGGAACCGCTAAATGGTCGAAATCACGTAAATTAACGTAAAACTCTTCACTAGGAATTACTGAAATCTTCAGTTCCTAAATACCAGTGTCTCAAACTAATGGCAAAAAAGTCATTTGGATTCGATCGATAGGATTTTAGAAATTGTTTTTTTGTCGCATTTCAATTGAAGTCTGATTCTGTCTGGGGTGGTTGAACTTAAATGTCGTGTGAGTGATCAGAGACTGTGATGCAATGAATTTGGGCTCCTCTGTAAAGTTTGAACATCCCACTTTGCACCAGAAAAAAATAGTGACTGTTTTTATGATGTCACAACTTTTTGCATCGGAAGCAATTTTTATCGGACAAAGCCAAAACTTAGTGCCAAAAATTGTCTTTTTTTTCCAAAATCAGATTCTATCAAACATCATGCGAGAATCTCCCGATGAAAAGAGTCGGATGATGCGATATGTTCGCTGCCGCTGGTGTGACCACACAACACCAGCCGCAGAGAATATATCGCATCACCAGACTTGAGAAACAATCTAGTCCAGGGGTCGAAACGTTTTCAGCAAAACTTGACATCCATTCCCGACAATGGCTTCAAACCAGGCATCAAAACAGTCAAATGGACAAAAATTTAACAAATTGAGCCAATTCTGAATCGACAAAATGGAATCAGAATCTGATGTCATTGAAACATGTTGGACGAAAAAGTCACAAAAAGAGGTCAAATAACATTTTTTCATTAAAAAATCATACCTTTGGTGCCAAATCAGCATTCTGTGTTCCGAAGACATCTCCATAGAGTGGCTTCCCCATCTCATCCACAGGTGGTTTACCCCAACCGCCAGCATGGTACCCAAATGAACAACCATCTGGGATTGGTGCGTTTAGGCCAGGTATCCTGAGATTGGTGTACGACGGAGGTGGACCATACCTCTGCATTGCAATCAGCCATGGTGGAGGAATCTGATGACGAGGATATTTTGGGAGAGAGAAAAGAACACGAGGATAATTTGAGGAAGAAACAAAAACAACATGAGGAAATTACTGGGGAGAGAAAAAGAACATAGTTGAGGATCTTTTGGAGGAGAAACAAAAGAATATGTGGATATTTCGGGGAGAGAAAAAGAAAGAAGAGGCTGTTTGAAGAAAAAGATGTCAGAGGAGAAAAAACAAGAGGATATCTTGGAGGAGCGTGATATTTTGCAGGAGAAACCAAAAGACCATGAGATTTTGGAGAGAAAAAGAACATGAGGATATTTTAGAGGGAGAAAAAAGATGACATTTTTGAGAAGAAAAAAAAATTGGAAATTTTGGGGAGAAAAAGGTGAGGACATTTTGGGGAAAAGGAACACAACAGCCAATCATAATTTGTAAGTTGGTAGAAATCCCAAGATAAGCAAGCAGCTACCAAGCTACCTTAAAAAAGAACTTCAGAGAGGAGTAAAAGCTGCACAAAAGAATCCTGGTGGGAGATAATGAGTTTTCTTATGCCTAAAAATGCAGAAAATCCAGCACAGAAAGGAGCAATACCTTCCTATAACAACATGCTTTGGGTTTCCATTGAAGTCATTTCTCGGCAGTTGTGGATGAGAAAATACAATCAAAAGAGCTAGCTGCCTTTGCTGCAACAGTAAAAATGCCTCAGGAATTATCACGACTATAATAATTTTGCACACATTTCTGCAGTGTTGGCCCATTTTGGCCCCTGCCGGCTGCCCAGTTTGAAAAAAAAACACCCGAAAACTGTCTGCACTTTTGTCCAACCAAGTCAAATGAATCGGAACATGTGGAACTTCAACCGCCATTCCATTGCATAATGTGGGATTGCTGGTATAGCGGCAGTGCAAATTTATGCAATTGATGCAGGTCGGTACATTGTTTTTCAAAACTGGTTCTTTTCCATGCTTGAAACGAAAGCATCATTAGAAGCGAGTGATTTCATTGGAGATAATCAAATTGCCATTCCGCATGTGTTAAATGGTAACTGTCAACGTCCTGTACCGGAATCATGAAAACTCATCACCACCAGCAATTATGGAAACAAATCTGGATGACCGAAAAGGTTGCGATTTGCCAGCCGAACTGCAAAATCAAACACAACACACACACACACACACACACACACACACACACACACCTACCTTGTTGCTGCTGGGCCCAACAGGCATTCCAAGAGCAGTTTTCAACTCATCCGACAAATCACCCGGTTTCTTTTCTTTTAGTTTGGTCTCAAATTCCTTGCCCTCGTAATACAGATCTCCATGAATTGTCATCTTTGGTTTTGTCTGCCACCTAAAACAAGGAAAATCAATCATTTCATCAGAAAACGTCGTGTTGAGCGCAATGTAGTCAAGCAGTGCATTTTTATGGGTCAGCTCAATGACTTTTGCTATATCCAGGTAAAATCAATCATTTCATTAGATAACGTGTTGAGCGCAATGTAGACAAGCAGTGCATTTGTTTTGGAACATGATTTTTTTTTACTTGGTGTTGTTCTCACTCATCAACGGAGAACATTTTTTTTTGTGTTTATTTTTCACAAATATATTTTTTTGCTATTGTGTACAAGCATTTTCAATTGTTCATATCAGAATCCAAAAGCATTGTGGGTAATTTGTGAACAATATTGCACAGAAAATAACAAAAATAGCACAGACCAACAAAATCCATCAGCTCAATGACAATCCAGGGTTAACAGGAAAATTTGGACAAAAAGAAAACAGCACAAAAAAGGCTAAACACACTTGAAAAATAAGCAGGGTAAACAGAACTGAAAAATAGGCCAAACACATCTGAAAAATAGGCTAAACACATAAATAAAAAAGGCCAAACACTTAAAGTATAAGCTAAACACGAAAATGGGCCAAACTGGCAATGGGTTTTGGATGATGGTGTGGTGTGCTTTCCACAAAATTGAGATTTTGAGAGGCACGGGTTCTCAAAACGACGCCATGAAGACATTTCAAGGCAAATTTCCGGACATTTTTTAATTTGCTGACATTTCTAATCAAGAAAAATTCCATGGCTATTGAGATTTTTCAAGTTGGTGGACACTGATACACATTGGAAAGTTTTCCTGATATACATTGCAAAGTTTTAGATGAAAGAAATTGAACACTGAAAGTAGGAATCACAAATTATTTCACAAGGAGAACTCACTTGAAGAATGCATCGTGAAGCTTCTGATAATCGATGTCTATCTTGCCCAATTTCGGCCGCACCTTCTCTCTCATTTTCGTCTTCAATGTCTTCTGCTCCTCCTTCTCCATCAGAGCGGCCCTCATCTCCATAATTCCGGTTCTCTTGATGAAATCGGGAAGGTCGAATGCTGGTTTCTCAATACCTCGCTTCCCCTGAAGATACTGAGCATGAGGGAGAGAAAAATAGCTAAGATTAGCAATGAAAAAAAAAAGACACTGCATGCATGTTTATGCGAAAAAAGCTTTTGGCATGGCTTCTCTTGGAAGATGGAACATCCATGTCTCAGTGAGATTTCAATAACATTGACATTTCAGAGGTGGGAAGAGGGAAGTAATAAAATAAATTTTACAGCACTTCGCGTGGGGTGATCCAGTTCAGATTTAATTTAGTCTTCCAGTTTTGCACCTGCCCCACCGAGCGGGGCAGGTGCAAAAATTAATCCGCAGACTGGACTAACCCTCAACTGGATAACCCTACGGTTACTGTGGGGACGTCAACTCTAGATTAACGGTAATCCGAGGTTGCAGATTACCTAAATTTTTGCCAATCACTTCAATTTTGCCAATCACTTCAATTTTGCCATTCACTGCAATGGAAAAAAAAAATAATCTGCAACCTCGGATTGCATTCCAGAGTTGATGTCTTCATGGTTACATTGCAAAAATAAATGGGGTGATTTGGGTGATTCCCAAAATTCTGAAAAGGGCATTCCTTGGGCCCATTCGGTTAGCCGGCATAATTTAAGCCCTGAAAACGTTTAGGACTCGACCAAGTTTTAACCTGCATAACATGTGTTTTCGGTCCTGTGTGAAGAATGCCTGAAGCAAGTTTAAAGGCAAGTGCATAGCTTAGCTAAATGCAGGGTGTGAATGAAGTCTTGAATAGGTAGCACAATAATTTTGAAACATCAAGGGTCATTCGATAATAGGCCTGTGAATGCCAGCAAATACAGTGAGGTCTTTTCTCCTAATCTGACTCCACATTGTGACAATAACATTGAGGAAAAGGATTGGACACAATATTAGGTATGCCAATGTGAAGACCTTCATCAAAATCCAGCCACAAGAAAACTGCTTTAGAAGTACCATTGCCTTTAGCCAAATATCAAAGAGAGTTCTCAATTTTGGCAGAAGCTTTGACCGATAAAGAGCCGCTAAACTGGTTAAATTTGGAGTAAACCAATTAGAGAAAAATATTTTGTCACACAGCAAGGAAGACTTCAGACCAACCGACCTTCCTTTTAAAACACCAATGCCTGGGAACAGGAACAGTATTCCGATAAGCCTTCAAATGGACAAGTAACCTAGGATCTCGACCAGTCACGTCGTGCATTTCGACAACATCTGGTCGAGCCACAAGGTGTTTGAGCTCAGCGACACTCAGTCTCGTCAACTTTTTCAGCTTCCTTTTCGATAACTTTTTATTTCCTTCCTCATCGAGGCCTCGTTTCTGAAAGAAAAGAAAAAAAAACATCAGGACAATAACAGTATTGAAGTTGGTGTGACCGTGAGTGCTTTTTATGATTTCTGTTTTATTGTGTTTATTTTCTTGAAAAACAGAATGGAAAAGAACAATGATAACAAGTCGTCCCATATCCAAAACGCCCCCAGAAGCTGACGAAATTATGAAATTTGAGCTTCAGTTTGCGCACAACATTCGTGTTCTCGGGGCTAAATTTCCCACAAAGGTGAGCAAGAAAAAGGACGAAACTTTCAACGGGTATTCACTGCAATGTCCAAGTTTTTTTCCATTTTTCTCCCTCAATTCCTGGATTTCCACATTTTCCAGGTGCAAATTTTCAAATCACTGGATTTTCCAGGCAGGTGGCACCCTGATTTAACACAAAAAATCACTGAAATTTCATAAAAAAGGTGCCTACTCGATTCTTGGTAGGCCCACTCGGTCCCATTCATCAACTCATGTTTTCAGTGGGTGCCAGACAACAGACTGCCCAATCCCATTAAACATCAGACATAGCCTAGGTGCAAATTAAGAAGTGGGTACCTTAAGAGTGGTCAGCTTTTTAGACATGAACTTGACAAGAAATTGAGGGAATCAGCCGTTAGCATCTGCTAACCACTCCTCATCGTATTATTCTACCCTTGAACTTCAGGGAAACCATGTTTTCCATAATTAACAACACGTTCAGCAGAGCTCACCAAGATCAGGGTGGTAGCCAATTTTCTGGGAAGAAATACCTGCAGAGTTTTCCATGATGTCCATCCAGATTTTCCAGGGTTGCTGCTTACCCATATCCCCCCACCACAGTATTGACACTAAAAAATTGCAGCGGGCAAAGCTCTCATCACACAGCGCCCACTGACCCAATGGTTCGGGGACATGAACCCTCCATTGGGAGGGACCTCAGGATGGGGGGTTCTGGGGCAAAACCCCCCATCCTGAGGGGGTTTTTGCCCCCCCCAGAACAGAAGCAAAAGATATCTGAATTTCGGAGCATGGCATCAGCAGTCCAAAAGTAAGCAGTTCCTCACAGGATAACAATGACAGGATCAGTTTGATCGGCCTCTGCAGGAAAGCCGATTCAACGCAAAAGAAATTGATTTTTTTTTACAAATAACATGGCAAAGTGCCATTTTCCAGGGCTGGAGAGGATTGTGAATTTTGACCAACAACTGAGAATATGTTGCAGACAATTTCCGATGATCTCACATCCAATGACCCTGGAACCTGAACAAGCTCAGAACCCAAATTTGAAAAGCATGATATCATAACTTTTTAACCACTGTCTTCTTAGCCAGAATAATAATTGGCTTTCTCATGACAGATTCAGTTTTGAGACAGGTCCTTGAAAACATTTTCAGGGCAAAAACAATGGGTACCTGGGAAACAAATGTCAATGCTGGAATGTTAGGTAGGCTGTGAATAGTACCTAGCGGAATTGATGCATGACAATACCACCTATTAAAATCAAAGCGCAAAAGGTAAAGCGATTTTTTGTTTCGGATTACAGCTGCCAAGGGAGGGGAGGGGAGGAGCCAGAACACAAAAAACAACCCACCTCATCCATATCTTCATCTTCCTCCATGCTTTTCGCTGCTTTCTTATGAGCTTCCTTTGCTGCATCTTTACCACCCGCACTTGAGGATGCGTGTTCTCCACCTTTTTCCACTGCAGGCTCCTTCTCAACCTTCTTTTCTGGCTCCGATATCCGAAATGCTTCAAATATCTTGGCAAACTGTCGATAACTTGGATTGCTGAGATCCAGGTCTTCCAAGTTGTCTTGGATATATCTGCAAGACAAGATGCCCAGAATAAGAGAATGCTAATGATGGAATTGGAACGAAATTATAAAACCACAGCAAGAAAAAGATATCAAACAAAATTAGAAAAATATACCAAACAAGATTAGGGTGGCAGGACACAAGCCAGTGTTTCTTGGTTTCTTTTTCCGTTCTGACTTTCACTGACTTTTGACAATGCATCTGACACCTGTTGTACACATTGGTCTCCCGGGTGCAAACACCTCTTTCTTTTGAAGGTAAATGTGCCTAATAATTTGTTCCGTGTTGTACAAGGCAAGCCATGGATGGCTTCTATTGGCAACTTTACGAAAGCCACTACGGGTGCCGGTCTCCCCTTGCATGTGCACCCCACATCAATTTTTTGTCAAATGTTGAATTGCCCTTCTCAGATAGTACGGTATACTTAGGAGTTACCTTCTCAAAGACATTGGATTGGGGTAAGCATGTTGATAAGATAGTACCTAAATAAAGCAAATTCAGCATTGTATTTTGTTAGAAGGGTCTTCCATAGAGCGAGTAGAGTGGTGAAGGAAAAAGTCTGCCTTGCACTGGTCCGATCCCTTCTCGAGTACGCATCAGCTGCGTGGGATCCATATCACCTGATTCATGTGGAAAAACTGGAAAGAGTCCAAAGAAGAGCAGCTCGCTTTGTGACTGGATGCTACTCTTTCCCCAGCAGCATAACATCTTTGTTATCTGACTTAGGATGGTCTTCGTTATCCAAACGTAGAGCAATCTCAAGACTGGTTGGGTTGTTTCACTGCCTTAATAATGTTGGCGGATGGTCAGACCTAAAAGAATATCTGTCCCCCCCTAACTGCATGGGCAGGCATGATCACAATTTTAAACTCCGGTCAAAGATTGCCCGCAGAGATGTGGGGAAGTATTCTTTTGTGTGTAGGACAGTAAGGGAATGGAATGCTTTGAGCCCTATGGTCTTTGGCAATGCTCGTGATATAAGTGCTGACACGTTTAAGAGAAATATTTTGCAGAGGATGAATTAATCTCGTTTTTATCCTGTCTGGATAAATTGCATGATGTTTTGATTTATGATGTCTTTGTGTTACACTATGACAATGCCTTCTGGTTGCTATTGTTTGAGCTATCCACTTTGTAATTTGCACAGGAGAAATCCATGCAAATTAAAACTAATAATAATAATAATAATAATCGAATTTTGCCATCCCTGTTATCCTCGCAAGTCCAAAAATAGAAGTGGGAGACATTTTTCACAAGGAGCAGAAGTACCTAGATTGATGTAAATATTTGGCTGCAGAACTTGTTAAGTGGAAATGTCAACCAACAACAGCCCAATAACTCAAAGCAAAAATGTCAACCAGACCTGACTCAAAATGTTGCACACTTCAATTTTTTACACTATGCTTGACTCAAAATATGACCATTTCAATTTTGCAACTAGCCTTACTCAAAATATACCTACTTTCCAAGTTTTAGGCCTTGCAGCTTTCGTGCTGTGTCAGCGCGCTTAGCCGGTCAAGCCCGAAATTACAAATTCTGGTTTTAAAATGTTTTTCAGCGCGTTTCGGAAACAGGATTCGCCATGTTCAGCAATTAAAACGTCGTTTCATCCAGGTTGGGAAAGGTTGCCCCTGCGGAATTAATAATATCTGCAAGGATTTTGAAAAACGGAAAAATCGGAAAGCATGCATTTCCCCCCACCAACCGTTTCTGCTTGTGTCTTAAAATGCCTAAATTTTGTTTTCAACAAAAAAAAATCCGACAAAAAAAAAGGCCAAGATCCCACAAAACCTTAAACCCTCAAAATTGGCAAAAACTGGAAAAAAAGGAAATTTAATGCGAGCCTTTCTGCAATGCAAAATTCACGTGAAAAAGCGGGTGATTCCCGTTTTAACTGCCCGAAAATTCAAATTTGGCGGGCCAGATGTCGGCGATCCTTTTAAAAGGGCCTAAAAAAACTTAAAAAAAAACGGGAATTTGAAAATCCTGATTGAAAAGGTTGGACCATTTTCGGAAAAGTCCTAAATTGATTTTTTTTGGCTGGAAATTTTTTAGTGGTGTAAACGAATTAAATTCAAACCCAAAATGGAAACCCAGCCGACTTTATTTGCCCTCAATACACATGCCGGTCTTGACTTTATTTGCCTAGCTTTTTTTTTTTTGGGCTTGCAGGCCTCGGGCTTGCCGGCTTAGGTCAGACAATCTACTCTGTTTTGACGATGACAATATTGACATGGCTTCCGGGCATGTTCAGCATTCAACGTCGCTTCCCATCTTCACGGTGTCGAGGAAGATGAGAATTGTTCACATTTCAGATTGATACAGACGGATGCATTTCCCATTCCAACTCTCACTCTCAGGTTCAACTCAATAACCAATTAAGTGAATAGATATGTGTTTGGAAAATTTTATTTCTCTGTACATTGATTATTTCTTTTTCATTGTTGCATTGAAAGATGCAACTGTCTGTTGAATTGCCAGTTGAGTTTCACCTGAGGGTGAGTTGCAATAGGGAATTCGGCCATACCTAAATGAGACAATCGGCCGAATGCACCAATACGACTAACGCTAAGCTTACCCTTATCTTGAACTTAAGTGCTAATTTCGATTGCGTAAACATTGAAGCTTAGCATTAGGCTAAGCTTAGCATTAGGCTAAGCTTAGCATTAGCGTTAGTCGAAGTGCTAGGCATTGCACCATTTGCATTGCACCAACTTTAGATGAAACTCAAGGGATAGCTGAGTGGTATCTTAGCATTAGTGCTAGGTTGGTCCAGATCAGACTTTGCTTACCTTTTGACGTGCGATGAGCGGATTCCTTTCCGTTTTTTGTTATTGCAAGCAAGGTTGAGCATTCGCATCCTGCATTTTGAAACATCGGAGGCGTGATGGAAAAGTTTCTGGCGAACTTTCCGCTTTTTTCCTTCCGTCAAAAAATATTTCCGTTTCATTTGTATTTATGTTTGCCATGAAAGAAAGAAAAAATATATATTTCGGACCGGTTGCGTCCCGAAATTTCGGATTAAAGGTTTCCAAAATTTTGAATTATGTTCTCCGAGATTCAGGATTTGTTTTTTCGAAATTTCGCATTTATTTTCCTGGTATTTCTATTTTTGAATTTTGATTATTTTTAAGAAATTTCGTCTTCTTTTTCCAAAATTTTTATTTTTTATTTTTGGGAAATTTGCATTTCCTTCCAGGAAAATTCGGACAATTTTTACCGAAATTCCAAATTGATTTTTCTGAACTAACGGACAAAAAATCCCAAATTTTTGAAAAAATAAATCCGAAATACATATGTGGAAAATAAATATCCAAAATTTCAGAAAAATCCGAAATACCGGAAAAAATTATTGAATTTCGGAAAAATTAATACAAAAGTTTGGACAATAGATGCAAAATTTCGGAGAAAATATCCAAAATTTCAGAAAAAATCAGAAAAATGAATGCAAAATTTCGGAAACATCAATACAAAAATTTGGTAAAATAAATCCAAAATTTCCGGCAAATAAAATGAAATTTAGGAAAAATCCGAAATAAATTTTGGAGAAAGGATGTTCAAATCCAGGAACTTTTCGAAATTCCGAAATTTCGGAATCCCAAAATGTCGGAAATTTCCGAACAATTTCCGAATTCCGAAAAGCTGGATTTGTTGGTACCGAAACTATCGGAAGTGCGAAAATATTCTATTCCTGTGCGTTTTCGAAGTTCCTGAAGGGCCTACTTTTTCCTTCAGGTGATTTCCTAAAAAGATCTGAATTACCACGTAATACAAAATTCAAAAATTGTACACTGTATTACCGAGATTCCGCATAAATTCCGACCGCAGCTATTCCGACACCGACCGGTTCCGAAACAAGTTCCGATTCCGAAACATTCTGGTTCCGTTCCGACCTCACGAAGTTCCGCCCCGATTCCGACTCCACTGCAAATTTCCATTTCCGCTCATCTCTGGAATTCATGCGCGAATAAGAAAGTTGTTTCGTCGTCCTCAACTTAACTTGTTCCCAATGAGGCATCTATGCAAACTCGTTTTCATGCAACACCCCCACGACCCATTTCGGTGTCGTCATAATAATTATGGTGCCGTTCGCACTGTTTTCTTACTTTTCGTTTGCGGCATGTTGAATCAGATCGTGGTCGAATGCGCGCCGTGTTGATTTGCGAAAAATATTGAAATTTATGAAGCTTTGATCTGACAGGAAATTTGTTGTGGCAATTCTCGGCTGGCTATGCGGTGAGATCCTCTCAACAATTATTTTTCTTCGTCCTTTTTGAGGGTGAAGGAGTCGTCATAGCGAAATTATCGCCTCTACATGAGCGCATCTCCTGAATTTTTGGCGTCTTTAGAGACCACTATAGCAGCTCAACTCGCAGCCAGTGTCGAGATATTGCCGAAACAAAATTTCGAAAGAAGCTCCATATAGCAAAGCATTGCAATTCCTGACAGAAGGCAGATCAGTTTGCACTTCGCTCGTGCTTCGCTACCACTTAGCTAAGACTTAGCTAAGATGTAACTCAGCTACCACTTATTGTTGGTGCAATGCTTTGTGACTAGCACTTAGCTGTCACTTCGCTATCACTTAGCCAAGTGTTAGTTTTAGGGTAAGCTTAGGCTTATTGGTGCATTCGGCCGAATGTGTTGCCTTGAGGGTCAAAAGCATGGTCGAAATTCGAATGCCTACCTAAATAAACTACAGTATGCACACGAAAATAAAATAAAAACTAACTCGATTTCGACGTCAAGCGGCACGTCATCGTCGTCCTCTGCTTCGTTGTCCTTTGCCGCGTTAACCAAATTCAACATCTGTTGCCTCTCATCATCCCTCTCCTGTTGCTTCTGAGCTCGATTCTTCCTTTTTATTCTTCTTCCTTCGTCTCTGTGGTTTCTCTTTCTCCGCCTTCTTCTTCTTCTCGGGTTCCTCTACTTTTACCACTACCTCGGGCTCCTCTTGGCGGAAGAAGTATTTATTTTCCGATATTATTGGTGGAGGTGGAGCCACTGGGAAGGACCTGCCTTCTTTCTCTGAAAATAAATTAGTCAGAAAAATAATAGGTAGATAATAAAAAAACTTTCGGCGGGTTGATTTTTCAGATATCCCCTCAAGCCCAGAATTCGGACGCATTCTGGTTTCAAAATAGTTTTCCACAATTTCGGCAACACGGAAAGTTGCTGCTACCGGAATAAATAATTTTTGCAAGAAGTTTCCAAGAACATAAAAAACAGAACAGAAATACATGCATTTCCTGTCCAACTGAACCAGTTTTCTGCTATATCTCAGTAGAATCGACTTTATTTTAATGTTTTCAACCAATAAAAATACTTTCGCACAAAAAACTGGCCAAAATACCCACAAAATCCTTCAAACAGCATCAAAATCGAGCAAAAACTGCATAAAATAAGAAATTTCAATGCAACGCCATTTTCAAACCCCTGCACCAAATCTGGTGAAACAAGCACCAGAGAGATCGCATTGCTGTCTGTTCCCGAAAATTTGAATTTCGGCGGACTGAAAATTTCAGCCGATGCGATTCGTTGCATTTGCGGCGGAAAACCAATACAATAATTTATCACATGGGAATTCCACGCGTACAGTGTACGGACTTCAGCGGATCGTGTAGTTTTACATCTGCGTACGGTGTACGTCAATCGGACTTAACCGGTTATGAAAACATTCCCAACAGTTCCAAGACCGGTCTGCATGTGGAGTTGGCCAAGTTCACAGGATACGATTTTTTGCAGTTTCTTTTTGTTATTTCTAGACTATAGTTAACCAAACAGGACCTAACTTCAATTTTTTTATCGAAATAACGCTCGAGGTGTTTTGTCTTATCTCAGTCAAGGAGCTCAGGGCAATCTTTGAAATGCTCCAGGTAATGCTTCAGTAATCATGTGTTTTCACGAGCATTGCATAAAACGTTTTCCTTGAATGTGTAATAGGACCCATGGACATCAAATCAAGAATCTGAAAAAATTCTACGTCATCATTCATTTACCCAATCCACAGCTTTTATTTTGGTGGAAAAGGAGGTCTTTACCTGGTCTTCGGGCTGAGTTTGAGTTTCCCCTTGGGGCCAGAGTCAGCACTGTGTTTTTGCATCCGAGTCATTCTGATCTATAAATAGGTACATGAGTCAAAAATGCGTAAGATTGAAAATGCAAAACACCACTGGGTTGGTACACCAGTTGATCACTAACCTATTTTCTCAGCCTCCCGAGGATCAAGACCAAGTTGTTTGGCACGCTCTGCCTTGAAAGCCAATGCTTGCTCAAGAGCTCTTGGAAGCTTCAAACCTTCTTCTTCATCTTTATTGCCATCAACTTTCTTATCCTCTTTCGTAGCATCTTTTACAGTGGGCTTGTCTTCTTGGAGTGCCTGCCTTGCAGCCCTGGAACGTGTTATCTACGGAATATGCAAAGGTACGTTATACACAAACTTAATCTCCCTCCAGAGTTTCATCTAGGTACCAAGCCTATGAATCATCATGTCAGCTGAAGTAACCTGGTTTTTTTTAACCGGTTCATGTGCACCTACCAATTTTTCCAGTCATCATAAAGTAACCCAATAGGTACAAGAATTCAGTACAATTTCAAATTCAGTGCAATTCAAATTTTGATCGAAAATTGTCCAACGTACCAAAACTCACCAACCAATGATTGAGCATTATGACAGGCAGGTACTAGAGGGGTGCATGATGATAGTATAGTGGCGGCGGAATAGATTACTCATAGATGTGTTTGATTGTTGTCTCCGAAACTTTTTTTTCTTTCTTTTTACTCTGATGCATTTGTTAGAAATTAAAGTGCCAAATTGCAACGGAGCTTTCTAGAGGTGTAGGTATGATTTTGACATTAGTGATGAAAGAGGATCTTTTATTTCTACAGCATGGAGTTTTTGCTAAAATCTCAACAATGGAAATTTTTCACATGTATGGGTAATCTTTTTCCGCCGCCAGTATCCATACCATCAGTTGGTTGCATCATCCACAGTCAGTAGATACTCGTAAGTAGTTATGCTGGATAACGGCTGCAAGCAGCTACAATGTAGACAGGCACAGTCAGCCGAAGAATGGCATAAACGGACAATTGTTATCACTCAGGACTGGGTAAGTGCTGCCACTAAATATCCATTCTCTCATGGTTCAAGACTGAACCAACTCTAAGTTGTTAAGTGTTGATGAAGCATTCAGGGTTGCAAAAAGTCGTTTCAGGCCCTGGGGCAAAAAATTTTGAGCCTGGTCCCGGCAAATCCTGGAATAGGTAGCTTTGTTTGCTCTTCAGCCATATTTCTGCATGGTCGCCCGAAAAGCTGAAGAGTTCTTTGCTCTTCCGCCAGATTTCGTCCTGGTCTGGCGTCATTCGTCCCTAGGGCTTTGCCCCCATGCTCCCGACTTTTTGTAACCCTGTGAAGCAGCTTCTCACTGTCAGGCCTCTACTTCATTCTCAATAGGCACCCACACGATGGGCAAATGAAGCACCTGCAAGATATGGTGTTTGGCCAAATCGATGCATTAGGTATAAAATCCTTTGGCTGATGTGACCATCTCATCTCACTTCATTGTTTTTGAGGTGCCATGCGCTCTAATTTAGTGTTGGATTTTTAACTCCAAAATTTATGCCCTCACGATTAGTTGTAAAATCGGTGGGGGTTCGACAGTGATCCCTGTTAAAAAAAAAGTCCCAAGAGTAACATAAAATTCTTACACGTTCAAACGGCTTGTTGCTGATGACAGGCTGTTGCGTAGCAGTCACTTTATTGTCAGATTCTTCCACATCACTCATTTTCGCTGACTAACCAATTTCAAATGTAGCAAAGACTAGCTAGGTAGGTACCTAGCCTATGAAGAAAGAAAAAGACATTGAAGAATTAGTTATACATGTAAAATAACCTAGGTAGGTAAAGAAATCAGGTTTTGGATGAAACGAAGGGAGGTCAAAGGAAGTGGAAGCGCATTGCAAACAAAGGAGAAGAGTCCATTGCATCGTATTTGGAAAATACTTACCTACCAGGGCTTTGGTTGAAGTATAAGGGGAGGAAAGAGTGATATCAGGTCTTCACAAATCCTCCCAATGTAACATCACTGTTTGGCATCTTTTTTATGAGAAAGAGGAGGGGCCATATACTCAGTCTTTTGAGGCAGGTGCCAGGACCTACGCGGTACGCCACTAGTGAGTGGGAGGGCTTTGACAGATCATTACAAAAAATGACCTGCTACTGCCTATCCGAAATAAAATTTATTTGAAAGCCACAAGAACAGATTCCGGAAGAATGGGAATTAAGGCTTTGTCGAATGCTTTTACCAGCTCCACTACATCATCTTTTGCCAAGGCTGAACCACGAAACAATGCTTAGCATTGAGGCAGCATGGATTTGCCGCCAACGGGACATGGTTGAGGCAGCAAACCATCCGGTGCAGAAAAATACATACCCAGGCCAACTACAGAGAGGCCTACGAGGCCTCGTATTAATACGAGGCCTCGTACTAATACGAGGCCTCGTATTTACCTTTTTGTTTGTCCATTTATGACCAATTCCCTTTTAGATGATGGTGTCGTTTGGGTGGTCCCTGAAAACCGGACAGCCGGACAGGACTGCCAGACAGGACCACCGGACCGACCCAGATGGGTTAGGTTAGGTTAGATTAGGTTAGGATAGTCTATCCTAACCTAATCTAACCTAACCTAACCTGTCCGGGTCGGTCCGGCGGTCCTTTCTGCCTGTCCGGCAGTCCTGTCCGGCTGTCCGGTTTTCAGGGACCACCGTGTCGTTTGTACCTAGAGTACCTAGGTAGGCTAGCTACTTTCATGCCACAGGAGCACCTTCTCAATACCTACGCATCAATGGAAACAGGAGCTCCAAATCTAGATCACCAATTCAGGTCGTCGAGAGAAATGTGGGCACTGGGGGTGCAAGCAAATGACACAGAAAACATTGAAATGTTTTTCATAGAAAACATAGAAAAACACCGATGTTGCAGGAGCTAAAAGGAGGTGTCTCTCTCTGCCACGGAACAACTTCGTGAAGTCGACGGCAGAGACGGTACCACACACAAAAGTATATACCTGCATTCTAGACTTTTGGATTTCGGAGTGGGAATGATGAATGAAGGGAGGCCATCGATAAAAATGGTCAAGGAGCTCTGAACCTCAAGGACGACAACAGCCTTAACGAATGCTGGTGGGAATTCATCGTCAATCTTCCAGATGCCTTCTACGGACACCAATCGAATGCAGCCTCTCCTACCCTAACCCGCCGTATGTTTGACTTTTTGAAATGTCGCTCACGTCGTGGCTGTAAAGGATTTGACCATTCCAGACAATGGTCAATGTAAGCAAGTGTGCAGGTTTTTTTCACACAAACAGCGCTCAGACGCAATTCACAAAAACATGCAGGTTTACGCTAGGGCTGGGCGAATCTTGATTCGATTGAGGATTCGATTCGACAATTGCGAATCTTGCCAGATTCGATTCGAAAAGATGCGATTCGAAAAATGTGGCAAGATTCGAACCAGGATTCGAGATTCGAAGGAAAGGATTCGGTTCGAAATGATTCGATTTGGGATTTTGCGATGATTCGAAAAATATTCGAATCAATTCTCAAATCTTTTAAAATTTCCAAATTGATCTACAGTCCCGTAGGTATGCCACAACCTGGAACCAAACAGTGCTTACAAGTGTCCCTGAGCAATGCCCACAATAAAATTCATGTTTACTATCCTGTAGGACTGCGTGAATCGTGATTCGATTCGAGGATTCGATTCGAAAATTGTGAATCTGGCCAGATTCGATTCGAAAAGATTCGATTCGAGACTTGTGGTGGGATTCGAATCAAGATTGGAGATTTGAAGAAAATGATTCAATTCGAAAGGATTCGCTTCGAAATTGGACAACTGATTCGGATTCGATTCGAGATTCGAACCTTCGGGATTCGATTCGCAGGATTCGATTCGAAAGCCGATTCGCACAGCCCTAGTTTACGCCTGCCGGACTAGTGCCAGTCAGTCTCATTCCATCGCCGAAAACACAAAGGCATGGCTGTGAATTGGCAGCAATGGTTTTGCCCTAAATCTGCTCTAATTTTTTTTTTTTTTTTTTTTTTTTTTTTTTTTTTTTTATAAGGTAGGCTGCTAAAAACCATGAACCAACGTACACATATCTACAATGGGGTGGAAGAAAAACACACCTGCCTAACCCTATGATAGCTGCCTTGAGGAAAATGGAGATTTCACAGTACAGATCAAAAAATGTTCAATAAAAGTGGAGGAAAAAAAAAGAAAACAGATCTAGCAATGAATTTCAAAAAAAATTACCAATCTGGGCAGATACCTAATGGGACACAAACTGACTCGGAATTACCACCAGCCAGGTCACACCACCTTGTCCCCCCTCAGTACCCCTCTGTTTCAAGGTGAAATCGCACTGAACCGAGGAACTCAGCAGCAATGAGGCCAAGCCAGTGGCAACCCTGCTATTTGTGAACACAACTGGAGGAGAAATTGGGAGAAAAAACACACCTGCCTAACCCTATGATAGCTGCCTTGGGGAAAATGGAGATTTCACAGTACAGATCAAAAAATGTTCAATAAAAGTGGAGAAAAAAAAAGAAAAAAAGAAAACAGATCTAGCAATGAATTTCAAAAGATTTCCTATCTGGTCAGATACCTAATGGGACACAAACTGACTCGGAATTACCACCAGCCAGGTCACACCACCTTGTCCCCCCTCAGTACCCCTCTGTTTCAAGGTGAAATCGCACTGAACCGAGGAACTCAGCAATGAGGCCAAGCCAGTGGCAACCCTGCCATTTGTGAACACAAACGAGGAGAAATTGGGATGAGGCAAAGGAAATGCAATTGAAACTGACATTTTAGATGTAACGTTTTGATAGATGGCACCTAGGCCCAAAAGGCGAACGCTTAGTTTACTGACGTAGAGTGGTCAAGAGTCTGGGCTTTATTGCAGTGACAAATGCATCATATGATAAATTCATCAAATCAGTTGGAATCTTCAGACGATTCCATAAAAAGGTGCAGCGGTTCAGAAAAGAAAATCTGTCAACATTTTGAGAAGCAGAGGTGGAGTAAAAGATACCAGGTCACCGGCTCTGGTAGACCCAGTGTTTGGTGAAAGGAAGGATATCACCAAGGTCAGCCCAGCCACCCTCTCGAAGGACACATTTCCTAAAGATGGATATACCATGAAGTTGCCTCCGCATAGCAAGGGTATCCCATCCAAGCTCATCCCTAAGAAGAGATACACTGCTGTTGAAGGAGAAATTGCCAGACACAAATCTCACTGCTCTACGTTGAACAGCCTCGATAGCATTGATATGGCACTGCAGATGGGGGTCCCAGGTAGTGGTAGAATATTCCAGAACAGAGCGGACAGTCGAGAAATAGAGTATCAATTTGACTCTTTGAGAAGCATGGGAATAGTGCCTGATGAGGAACTTCAATTGATCAGATGCTCGTTTGACAATTTGTGCAATTGTGCAATATGTGGACCCCAGTTAAGAGTCGAGTTGAAAAGTACACCAAGATATTTAATATTATCTGGACGTGAAAGGATTGCTGAGTCGATATGATAATCAAGTATTATTGGATGATTGGATGTAGTAAAGGACATCACAAACGTCTTAGCAGTATTGACACTCATGGAATTAGCTGCACACCAATTAGAAATGCTTTTGAGGTCATGCTGGAGGTCCACAGAGTCATTTGGGGATTTTATGACCCTATAAAGTACAATGTCGTCGGCGAACAATCTGACATTACAAGTGATATTTGCTGGCAGGTCATTCATATAGATGAGAAAGAGAAGCGGGCCACAGACTGATCCCTGTGGTATGCCACTCGTCAATGGAAGGGATTCGGACAATGCATTGCAGATGAGAACTTGAAAGTTTCTGTCAGAGATGAAGTTGGAGAGCCACATGAATAAGTTTTCAGGTATCTGTAGATGAGCAAGCTTAGATAAAAGGGTTGGGATAGCCACTTTGTCAAAAGCCTTCACCAAATCAATGAAAATAACATCGATTTGTAAGGACTTACCTAGTGCAGTGGAAATGTCATTTACAAATCCAGTCAACTGAGATTCGCAGGAAAACTTGGCACGGAAACCATGTTGGTGGGAAGAGAAAAATTTTTGACTTTCGAGAAGTTTATAAAGATGGCCTGCAACAATTTTCTCCATAAGTTTGGCTGAAGAACTGATCAGGCTTATCGGTCGAAAGCAGTTAGTAGAGAGTGGCAGGCCACCTTTTGGTAGGGGCCTAACGACACTCAACTTCCAGTCCGAGGGGATGACATTATGGACAAGGGACAAGGAGAAGAGCACAAAAAGAAACTTCTTCAGAATGTCACAGTGGTTCTTCAGAAATGCCATAGGAATGGAATCAATGGTGAGTTGTTGGATGATTTGATGGCTCTCTCTACAGTTTCAATGGAGATCAGGTCAGCATCCCTCAGAAAGTGTGAAATGGGGAAATGAGATGCTGGTGAAGTGGAAACCGGTTTAGATAGCTTTGAAGGGCCAGGGCAAATGTGGTACCGGGGTTTGGAGGATTGTCGGAATTGTCATTGAGGCGCTGACACAAGGCTGATAAGTGCGGTGCCTTACTGGATGTCTTACTGTGATGGAATTTCCAGAACTGCTTGGAAGAGATAACGTCACCGACTGCAAGTTTTTGAACAAAACGGGCCTCCACATGGCAAAGTTTGGATTGATAAGCCTTTAGGGCCTGGGCATATTGTGGAAAAAGGTTGTGATTGGCTGAACAAGAATGGAAAAGGTTCAGCATGGTAGGTAGGTAGAGTTGACGGAGATCAGGGCTAAACCACACTGGGAAAGATAATCCACCAATTTTAAGTGGACGCCTCTTTGGAACGAAGTGGTCAATGGCAAATGAACATACAGTCTTAAATTCGGTCCAAAGGTGGTCAACAGTTGGTTCACTAACTTCGGTGTCGCAAAAGTCAAGGATGGCAAAGTTAAGAAATCTGTCAACGATACCTTTATCATATTTGTCAAAGTTATATGTAAATCCAGGGAAGTCATTTGGGACAGATGGAAGTGGGGGAGGTGAGCAGCTATCAACCATGAAGCAGGCACTGATCATAAGATGATCACTCATGCCAATGATGGGTTTTATTGATTGTAGACTTGATCTTGGGCAATGAAAAATAAGATCGATTGCCGTCCCTACACAAGGGAAAGCCAAATTTGCAGGTCGAGTTACAAAGTCAACTGTTTGCTGGAGGGAGAACCTGTCACATAAACGTTGCAGACCCTCGGGTAAACAGGATTAAAGGGGGATGGTAGAACATTGAAATTAAAGTCACCCAGAACGAAAATAGGCGAGTGCCGACCTAAAGGGTTGGACTGAAATCTTGGTGTAACAGCATCAAGAAATTCAGAGTACATTGCAGAGAAACAGTTTGGGCTCAGGTTGGAGGACGATACAGCAACATGATAAAGGTTGATGGGAAGGAGAACTCCAACTCTACAACAATCAATTCAAATGTCATACTGCGCCAAAGAAGTTTGGGCTGTAGGGAACCCTTCACACCAAGAAGGACTCCTCCACCAGACCTTGAACGATCTCTTCGAAACACAACATAATCTTGAGGAAGTATGTCATTTTCCATACAAGAAGCATCGAGCCATGATTCTGTGACAGCAACACAGTCAGCACTGACAGAGTCAAGAATGGGCCTAAGTGCATACCGCTTGGGGAGAAGGCTACGTGCATTGAAAAGCAAAAAGGAGAGATTGAATGTGATGCTGAGCTGAGTGGGTAGATCTAGACCCACTTGCAAGTTGCTGTGAGGGACAATTACTGGAGAAGTGTCTTTACCAGAGCTGAATGAAGGGGGTAAACCATGGGGTAAACCTGAAGTGACCACAGACTTGTGGACCTTGTATTTTGCAGAAAACCATATTTTGATATTTTCATTCTTTGAACTTTTCTCTGTGCCATATCCTGTTTTAGGAAGATTTGGTAGATGTGCTAAAATTTCATTTGGAAAACCGAAACTTAAATCTCACAATTTGAAGTTTTTTTCACTTTGGACTGCAGTCCAGTGTGTTTCAATGGGCATCATGTGTTCTGACCAGGTGACATTGTATTGATGCGAATTTTGTTAGAAGGTGTTGTTTCATCATTTGAAAGTGTCAAAATATTCCTTTCTTCTGCACCTTTTAGGCAAACTACTGGTCACATTTGCCCCATGGCACTTTTTCTGGACTTTAAAACTGCCTTCGATGTTGTTCCACATAAAGCTCTAATGTTTAAATTGCATCATCTGGGCCTGCCTATCGCAATTGTCTCTTGGATCAACAGTTTCCTAAGTAACCGGACACAGTCTGTTTCTGTTTCTGGCACAAATTCTTCATCTTTTCCTGTGACGTCAGGTGTTCCTCAAGGCAGCGTCTTGGGCCCTCTTCTATTTCTCATTTTCATCAATGATCTTCCTGAAGTCATGTCTTCTTCAAAAATCATGCTCTTCGCTGACGATTGTGTCCTCTACAGGATCATTCAATCGGTTTCTGATGTAGACATGCTACAATTTGATCTTGCTTCCCTTGACTCGTGGAGCCAGCATTGGGGTCTCGCCCTCAATGCATCAAAATGTGTTCACGTCAGATTCTCAACTAAATTGCATCCTTAAGGGTCATCTTACACCCTTCCTTCTTCAGGTACAACCTTAACATCCTCATCGTCCTGCAAATACCTTGGTGTGACACTTTCATCTGATCTGTCCTGGAAATTACAAATTACCACGATTGCGCGCAATGCCAATTTTGCTCTTCTAAAAATTCGGCGTCTTTTCAAATCCTGCTCACCTTCAACAAAGGAAACACTTTATATTTCACTTGTCCGTCCACTTCTTGAATATGCCTGCATTATCTGGGATCCGTTCCAAATCTCCCTCATTGATGAGCTTGAAAAAATTCAACGCAGGGCAGCTCGTTTCGTAAAGAATGATTTTTCTCGTCATTCAAGTGTTACTTCGATGCTTTCTTCTATGAATTGGCCTTCTCTCTCCGATCGGCGTTCCCAGTTCAGATTGTCGGCTCTAAGTAAGATTTTTACTCATAATGGTGGCTGGTCATGTCTGTCTGAAACCCTTGCTGTTCCCGATTACTTTGGTCGCCATGACCATACTTCCAAGATCCGTGTTTATCAGCCTTCCAAGAACATCTTTAAGTATTCATTCATTCCCAGAACAATTGTAGACTGGAATCGCCTTTCACAAAACACAGTGGATTCATATCTGATTTCTTGAATTTCCTGATCGGATTATTTTCTCCAGCATTCTTGATGTTACCTGACCTACCTACCGAACATGCGTTTACATGATTTTCAAAGTGCTCTTGTGCCAGACAGGTGGTACCTGTGCCAAACAGATCCGATCCGGTGTATTGCGTGGGGTTGATAGAATTGAGGTCTGGGAAAAGGTCCGGGACCCATGCCCAGACCTAAGCCGGGAACCTGCCCGGAGTCGGCGGCCCATGATGGCGGCCCCCCACTGCGTGGTCAGTGCAACCCTCCTTCACGCAGCTGGGAAGAGGGAGTGTGCGTACTGCTGGCGAATGCCACTGGTGCTTCCGTGACTCCCTGCGCTGGCTAACCGAGCATATGCCGGACAGCGCTCTCGCCGCGTGACTGACACAAGGCGAACCATTCCCCCATTGTAGTGCATCGGAAAGGGGAAGTGAGGCGTAGGTACTTACCAACTCATCATCGTATCACTGCGATCATTATTTCATGATTTACCTACCTATTTCTTTTTCTTCTATCTAATTTCATGTTGACTTTGTTTCTTCGTTTCAACATTTCCCTACCTTCTTCCTTTTCTTTCACCTTTTGTCTCACTTTTATTCTCTTTTTTGTATATTTTCATTTGAGATTGTGAATGGGTATGTTGTGGTGTGTGTGTGTGTGTGTGTGTGCTGTGCTGGTTAATGCTGCATGGTTGATGCTGATGGTATGGGAGGCCTTGTTTGGTCGCGTGTGTATGACTGCTGTGTGTCTGTTATTGAATGCTATATGACTAGGCCCCGTCCACATTCCGATGATGTGTTTTTCCATACTCCTATACCTACCCTCCTCCCCCTCCTTCCTTTACCCTTGCCTAACCTTACGAATAATGCAGCCGACGGTCGCGTGTCCTCCCCTTCCCTCCCTTCCCCTTCCCAGGGAAATGATGACATTTGCTGTCATATGTGAGAACTTTGCAGTTCTCCATTGACGATTGCCTCGTGGCATAATAACCTGCGAAATGCAGCGTCTGATACCTATACCGATACCTATATACACAATTCATCCAACTGCTCACCTTGACATTCGTTAATAATCTAAAACAGGAGAAAAAAAGAAAGATAAAAAAGGATATATGAAGGAAGGAAGCAAAGCAACTTCAAAAGAGGCAGCTTTTAAAAAAGAATAAAAAGAAAAGAAATAAAGATGACAAAGAAATACAAGAAAGAAATAAGAGATGCAAAAAAGTGAAGTAATTTTTTTTTTTTTTTCTAATTAATTATTTCAAATCAAGTGGCACAATAACATAGCAATTACAATGGAATACCGTAATTATTTAATTACGATAATAGGTAACCAACCTTGCAACAACCCAGTGATCATTGGTCCATCCCGGTGTCATCACATCCATTTCATAGAGCAGGATGAGCAGGCAGGTATACAGATTGATGAAAAGTCACAAAATTGATGTTCACAGCGATCAAAATAGAAACACAGCACCAAAAATTTGATGAAACCTAGTTTGAAATGGACAGCAATGAGCAGAGTCATTGCAAGGCCAGTTATGGGATAAAAGAAGAATAAACAATGAGTTAAGTTTGCGTGCCTTAATTAAAGCTATAAAGAGCCAACATGCCAAGGGCAATGTGTCAGCGAAAAGCTGGTTAGATTATGCCCCAGGCTGACAAACCAACGAGCAAAATCAAACCTAGGTCTGAAACCACTAGGTGCTTTTGCACCTAGAGAAGCCAATTGAAGTATTTCAAAACCAAAGCCACAGTTTTACAGTGTCCAGTGGCAAGAACACAAGATGAGAATAGAGACGTTTTTTAAATTGAATGAGATTCTTAATTTCTTTTATGGAGGAGGGCAGGGAATTCCAAACAGTCGCTAATCTGAATTCAATTGAGTTCCTTCCAAGGGTCGTCCTAACAGCTGGTTTCAAGAGATCACCTCTGCAAGCCAGTCTTGTACAAGAAACTCTGCTGAAAGAACAATCAATGAAAGAAAAACAACTGTTACCATCTGATGCTTGTTGCAGTCGCAGGAAAGCAGTTATTGCAATCCTATACGCAATGAGGTGATAAATAGTTAACAATTGCAACTCAACAAACAAACCAGACGTGTGAGCTCTGGGTTCTGCAAAAGAAATAATTCGAACCAAAGATTTCTGCCGCTTAAAGACCATTTCAACATTTGATCGGTAAGCACAACCCCAAGACTCAATAGAATATAAAAGCCTAGACTGAATTAAGGAACAATATAACATTCTCATAATGGACGAGGACACCATAATGGCGAATATTAGCAAATACATAAACATATCGATTAATGTTATTGACAATAGAATTGACATGAGCTTTCCAGCACAGATTGTCATCCAACAAGGTGCCTAAAAATTTTACACAAGGAGATGATCGCAATGGCTGATCCGTATTAGGAAAAAGCACTGCATGTGGATCAACATAACGTTGCCTTGTATGGAAAATGGTAAAATTTGTCTTTCCCAAATTTAAGGTTAATTTGTTTGCAATGAACCAATTTTGTAAACGCGTCATTGCATCTTGCAGCCTGTCCACTAAGCAAGGCAGACTGTGAGTGGCGAAAAAAAGACTTGTGTCATCAGCGTACATAACAAGTTTTACTCCCAAATTTAAATGAAATAATTAAGATGAGAACTCCCCCTTTCCAGTGCACAACAACGGGGGAATGGTTCGCCTTGTGTCAGTCACGCGGCGAGAGCGCTGTCCGGCATAAGCTCGGTTAACTAGCGCAGGGACTCACGGAAGCACCAGCGGCGTTCGCCAGCAGTACGCACACTCCCTCTTCCCAGCTGCGTGAAAAAGGTTTTGCACTGACCACGCAGTGGGGGGCCGCCAACATGGGCCGCCGTCTCCGGGCAGGTTCCCGGCTTAGGTCTGGGCGTGGGTCCCCGACCCTTTCCCAACCTCATGTATATCAACCTCGTGGCAATGCATCAGATCGGTTCCGAAAAAAAAATGATAGAGAGAAAAAAAACAAAAATCTCCAACCACCCTCACTCCTGGGCAGCAGAAACCTTTCCCTTCCACTTCACAAAATATTGCTTCGCATGTTCCACCCACTGGTCTGATTCCTTCTCCCTCCCTATTCCCATCCAGTCGCTCTCGAACAAGCGCACCCATTCCTGCTCTTTGTGAACACCCCTGTCCACATCCATCCACCCAGAGAAACGTCTCTCTTCAATCATTGACTTGCACCACAGGAATATGTGGCACAAGTCTTCCGACTCTGCCCCACAGATCCTGCATTCCTCCTTCCCATCCACCCAACGCAACCGTCTCGCAGTTTCTAGAGCACCCACCCTGGCCCGAAACAACAAGTCGCTGCCAAAAGAACCATCATATATTCCATCCCAACTCATTTGATCCTTTGCAGAATACCCAGTCAGTGAGCTTTTTTGTGACACTTCCCTTCTCCACCGATGCCACTGCTCCTGTTCAATCTCTCTCCTTTCTCTGCGTACACAATCTTTCTCGGATTCCAGATCCATGTACCTGCCCCACCCTGATGTACCCTTCCACCTTTCAATTTGACGAATCCGTTTTTGCCATGACGTTCCACTGCTCATTGCCTGCACATACATGAAAACCTTCTTTGCAAACCGGTCCGATTCATGTATTGCAGCCTTGCCAAGTATCCAATCTTAGCTCTAGCTTCTCTGACCTCAAAACTTGCACATGCCCACTCTCCATCCAACCCAGCTTGAGCTACCAGCCTATTTCCTCCCATGGCCCTCAAACCAACATTAATTTAATTTTAAAACTGGGGACAGAGTCCCCCCGCCGATGAGTTCGAAGGACAAAGAGTCCGGAGTCACAAAGTAAAATCCAACGCCAATGGACCGACGCAAATGAGCAACAGATCAGTGCACCAGGCACCACGTCAAGACGTTATTAAAAAATGGACATTGCTCAAAAAGGACAGTTCGTCGGTTTCCATATAAGGTGGTGGAACAATTAGTCAGACGATGCAGACAGATTGCCAACAGGCAATTTATTTGATTGAATGATTATTTTTCATACAACGATAAAAAAGAAAATAAGATTAAAAAGCACAGGTCATACCTTGCATGATTGCTTGGTCAGATGTCATCCAGAGTCCAGAGTGGAAGAGTCAAGCAGTTCAAATTGATGCCAGTTCGTATGGTTGGAGATAAAAAGTGTGGCCAGTTTTGTTGTTTCATTCCAGAAGAAATATGGCCATACAGTTCAGTAAGTATGTAGGTACCCTATGCAGAAATTAGCATGCCAAAAAGGAAAGAAAGAAATGGGGGGAACAAATTAGTAATTTTGCTATGAAGACTAAATATCTAAAACATCCAGTTTTGAAGAAATAACATCTGTGAATTGCTTTTCAGTGGACCGCAAGATTTCAGCTGGCAATGCAAGTTTATTCCACAGAAAAAGGTTGCGATTAAAAAAGGAATACCTGTCTACATTTTTGAAAAGTGAAGTTGGCACAAAGGAAACTGTCATGCTGGCTCTTGTCTTGTGGTCGTTCGGAGTGAAAATCCAGGGCCCATCCCCCCAACCCCCTTTATTGACAATGCAATTCCTGAATGCAGTCTCTCTGGACACTGTTCAAAAGGCCTTCAACCCCCGCTCCCAAACATAATACCTCCTGACCATATGTCAGAGCTGGCACCACAGCACCTTTCCACATCCATCTAATCATTTCTGGACGACACAATGCCCACTTACCCATACTTTTGCAAGATGATACTTTTCATTCTGCTCCCAGCCGCCGACGTGAACGGTTCGC